>APFE030619325.1:3205-27466 GCA_000404065.3 Pinus taeda
GTTTTTAGTCGATCATTCACCCCCATATGAGTGTTTACCCCTTCGAGGAACATCTGCAAAGAGTGATTCTGCTAGCCATCCTGGTAACACTGCTGTGATTGGAAAATTCCAAATCTTACCTGGAATTAGCTGCTACCCGAAACCATCACTCTTCCTCGAAAATGAGTCTTCTTTAAGCTCTTTTCACCCCTGACTCGTAAAATATGAAAAGATTGTCGAGCGATTGGCCTCTCCGGCTCGTTAAAGGCATCAGAAGTGCTATCTCTCCTCTAGATTTTAATCTTTTTGGACCTGAGGGATTATTACACAAAAAGATCGAGCACTTGTCTTGTTCGGCTTGTTAAAATTATCGAAAATTCATCCCGTTTGTATTATTTTACGCTTTTTCGGACTTAAGGGATTATACAACGAAAAAGAATCTTTGGAGTCTCCTTTCCGTTTCTTTCAGACTCTCTAAAATTGAAAGAGACCGAGTTATCTTTGTCGTTAAACTGGTTAAAACCAAATAGCGACAAACTCATCCAAATGGATGAGAACGAGTTTCACTATTGCTAGGCTCGCTAAAATATAGCGACAGGTTCGCCCGAAGGGCGGATTATAAAACAAGAATATGTTATCCTCCTCAAGCTTGACAAAAATAAAGAGGTACTGGTCAGCAATGACTGGGGAAAATTGGGAAGAAAACTTGAAAAAACTTTATTGGTAGCAAGTCGCTCTTGAACATGACACTTTCTCTCCGCATCCGAGCCGGGTTGGGTTGTTCTGTTCACTAGTCATATCACCATTGGTCCGTCACACCATCCATCTTTGGGGTTAACGCTACCAATCTGTCGTTAGTGTTGCTGATATGTTCAAGAGAAGTCATTCAGAGAATTCACCTATGTCTCAACCACTGCAATACATTCACGCTCCATTCTTTTCAAGACTGCCACCCTAAACCCTGTATCATCAGATCGTTTTCACCTCCAAAATCATTTGCTTCGTTCCGTGTCGTAGATGTGGGATTCATTAAGTCCCTCCTACGACGGGTCACTTCTTGTCGACATCAGCTCATTTTCCAAGAAGTCAACCTAGGAACAACCCTTCAGTACTTTGAAGCTTGCATGCCTCAATGGCAAGTTTCTCACTTTCAGTGACAGGTTTACATTAATGGCCTTCAACCGAGAGATTTTGCGTGGTGTTCGACGCCAAGTCCTTTTTCACACCGCGTGAATTGTACTGTAGTACCTTAAGGGTCATTTTAATTATTGGTGATTCCTCTCGCGCCTGTTAACAACTTACATCATTGGCTGGTAATCAGGCGATGTCCTTCCATGTTCGACTCCAGATTATTTTTCACATGGATCGACTTGTACTGCGAGTGAAGATTGAACGAGTTTTGAAGACCCCGAATCTAGTTTCATCCATTTGGGCTGCGATATATTCAGGAATATAAAGACATCAAATGTACATCATTATCGAACATATGATCATCCAAATCAAAGGATGATGAGTTCGAATCATCAGTCTGCTACACAGACGATTGTCTGTCCTATGTATATGAAAATGAATTTATAAAGCTGAGCATGGGAATGCCCGTCTCAGTTAGATCATGAAAAATGTCATGAAGATAATGTATTGTATTGTATCATATTATAGGTCACCTCCAAGCTTGAAAAAAACTTCGGATCCTCATGGTAAAGCATTTCACCCGACATCAAAAGATTAATGACATCATGCTTTAGGGGCAACTGTTATAGACATTTTTGGGCAGTGCAACCCCAATCATAAATGTCCATAAACTGAGGGCTCCTAAGTCCCTAAAAGTGTTGCTTCACTACCTAAAGGAACAAGGTCAGCTGATTACATCATCTCCCAGAAGTTCTCCACTAAAAACTACTCAGAAATGGTCAAAACTGGACCATACTGAAAACCCAGTGCAGAGGGTGTGATGCATATCACCTTCCCAGTGTAAAGGGTACGATGCATACTGAATGACCCCTCTGTAGGGTGCGATGGGCAGGAATGGATAAATGGCACGGACAATTTGCAAGGTGGAAGATCATGGAATCTTTCAGAAGCTTCCCCTCTGACACTTGCCTCTCTGTTTTTGACCAAGGATGAGTAAGAGATCATCAGTCTCCAAGTGGAATCAAGAACTATCAGAGAGAAGACACTAATCAAAACCCCAAAATATTACTCACTCCCCTACAATCATCTATATATGGATCCCTCATCACAGAGATCCAGGAGGCTGGAATCTTGTATCTTGTAGAGAAGTGTTGTTGGTTTTCTAGTGAAACTTCATAGTGTTGGGTGATCTAAGCTTTACTTGAGGTGAAGAGGGGCTTTCTTGCTGGAGGATGATGCTGGGTCAGAACTATTGGTTGCAATCCTCTTGCTATTCTTGATATTAATAAAGCTATTCAAGTTTTCCTCCATATTCTTGTATGTTTGATTATATATGCATTTGTATGGTTAATACATATCTGGTCCTGTGTTATTTATGAATATAGATCTATGTTCTTCGATAGTAGTATGCTGCTTTGATTCCACAGGTTCTCTTTGAAGCTAGGCAGACGAAGAAGTGGCAAAGACCTATCAGAAAGAAGAGGAATCAAGTAAGGAACCAAGCACAAGACTAAGGTTGGTGTCCTTTGTCCCACTCTTATCTGTTTTCATAAAGGAAAACGAAAGTAGACTTTACTTGTTTGTTTCTAAGATAGTTACCAGTCTTAGTGGGAATAGCAGCTCCGATTGGACACTATTCCTGGTAACAAGTAAACCAACCAACTTACAAATATATGATTGGAAGTTTTCTTTATCTAACATGTACTAGACTTGATATCATGCATGTAGTAGGAATTTTTGGAAGTTTCCAAGAAAATCCAAAGGAATCACATCTCCAAGCAGTCAAAATAATTTTCAAATATATTCAAGGAACTTGGGACTTTGGTCTATGGTATCCTAAAGATACAAATCTTACTCTTCATGCTTATACATATGCTGATTGGGCAGGAAATATGGATGATCGAAAGAGTACTAGTGGAGTAGCATTCTATATGGGTTCACGGTTGATGTCTTGGTTCAACACGAAACAAAGTTCGATTGCCTTATCTACAGCTAAAGAAAAATATGTGGTTGCTACATCTTGCTACACACAACTACTTTGGATGGTGCAAAAATTGCAATACATTGAGATCACATGCACTCCACCCATCTCCATTCTATGTGATAATGCAAGTACCATCAGTATTTTGAAAAATCTAGACATGCACTCCAAGATCAAGCACATACCCATTAAGTACCATTTTCTATGAGAACAAGTGCTTGAACAAAAGGTTAAATTGGAGTATGTTCCCTCCAAAGGATAGGTTGCTGATATATTCACTAAACTTCTTCCCTAAGAAACATTTGAATATCTCAGATAAAAGCTCGGAGTAGTTGTTGCATCCTCCTACTGTTAAATCCATTTTTCAGAGGAAGGTTATTATACATGGGTTTCATGAAGTATAGTCCCATATACACGTGAGTTTCTGTGGCTGAAGAAGCGTATATGTTTTTTTGACAGAAAAACAGTGGGTTAGACTTTAATATGAGTGCCCTGTCTGACATCGATGATTATAGTCTCACGATATGTTTTGTTCATTGCTTTTTATCTCATTGACAAAGATGCCTTGATGAATGACTTGTTGAAAATGCATAGGTAGCATAGGCTCAGGGGGAGCATTAGCCTTCACACACATTCAACTGAGTTCAACTATGGCTTCAGATACTTATATCATTTGTTGCATAAGTCATGTAAAGATCTAGGGTGTGATATGACTTCTTCTATCATGGTCTATATTTCAATGGGTCCTATTGGACATATGATGTAATTGTATCCCCACTTTGCATGGGATGGATGATTTAATAATTGTTGTATTTCTGTCATGTATAAACAATCGGTATATCCCCACTTGGTTCGGTGTATGAGTCAAATATGTTGTGTCCCCACTTGATTGGGTTATTGATGTATGTATGTGTCATTGGTTATAGGGAGGTCATACTCACTTAGTTGAGTTATAGAGTCATGTTATTCTTTTGAAACATATCTCTGTAGACTCGATATGTACTCAATGGGAGCATGGACAACATAATGTATATCAAAGGGGGAGAATAGCTTGGTTCTCCCTTTGCCCTTGATATTAAAGGGGGAGAGTATTTGGTGTTGCATGTTATCTAATAGTTTCTACAACTTGCAGTAATCAACACCAGCATGGTTTCCATCAAGCCCATAGGGGGAGATTGTTGGCCTTATGATACAAGTGTTGTCCTTGATGGCAACTCACTCACAAGTCAGTTCAGTTTTGATGAAAGGCAACCCACAGTGTAACATGTCCATTCAGATGTAACAGGGCATTGGTACAAAAGAACAGGAAGATGGAACTAAAGTCTACTAATCAGAATGAAGAAGTTGAAGATAAAGGATGGTGAAAAGTAGTTTAAGATGTATACATAGGTCCACTTAGTCAAAATAGTGTATACACATTGGTTCACACAAAAAAAAATAGAATATGCGTATACATGCACTTTCACAAGAAGAAAAGTGCGTATATGTTGGAAAATCAAGGAAATTGAAGAGGAGACAATACCAGGGGTCAATACCATGGTACTAGCCCACAATATTGAGTGGAGTAATGACTATTTGATCCCATCCAAGAATACCAGGGGTCCTAAGTGGTTTTGGTCCGAGGTATTGAGAAATGCCTAAAACTATATAAGGAGGAGAAGATCATAATGCCATAGTGTGCAAGTGAAAAGGGTTTCTAAGGAATACTTCTATATGAAGTATATTTTATGTTACAAGGGCTATGTTTGTGATTTGATCTAAAATATTTTGTGCATCTTGAATTCAATGTTGGCTCAGGATCATGAGACATGAAATGACTTATCATTGAAAGATCTGATATTGGTTGGGTCAAATCTAATTGTGGACACTTGCTTTATTCTTTAAATGTCATGATCTGAGTTTTTCTAAAGTTCGAAATAGCAATGAATTTATGAATTAATATTTGCAGATCTATAGGCTGGTTCATCTCGGTAAAAGCATGTGTACATGCAGGTTCTAATATTTCAAGTAGCGTATACAAAAGAAAAACCTATTCTTCAAGATCTAACTGATTTATCTGATCATTTCTGTTGTTTTATTGATGTCTGTCAATGAAGTCTTCTTAGATCTGAATGTAAAACTTAATGCACAAGGAGTTTGATATCTGATTGGTTGATTGTATAAGTGAGAAGGGTGATCTCTGCTATTGCCTGTGTAAAGCTCTATAGATGTTCAGTGTATTGCTGGTTGGTATAGACTTGATTCAGAAGTTTTATGTTTTAGTAGTTTTGAAGGTATACACAGGTTTGATTAAAGGAAATAGCGTATACATGCAGGTTGGGTTTAGTAAAGTAGCTTATACATTCTGATGTATGGTTTTTGAAATTGTAGCTTGTTTTGAATGATAATGCAGGTTTCTAGGTTCAACACAATGTTCTAGTGACAATGATCTGACTGTTCAGATTAACTAATTATTGGTTGAAGTAGTTTGAAAGTTCTAATGGGTCTAGTATGAGAATTTGATGAAACAAGGCCTTCATGTGTATTGTTGTGTAATAGGAGCATCCAGTATGAAAATTTATGAAACATGGTCCCTGGAGGAAGAGAGAAGGTCATAGCCTTATGTAGGCCAGTGCCTATGTACTAGTAAACACATTGGCTAGTACAAGAGCTAGGGGGTTGTGACTCCCTTCCGGTATAAGTTGGAAAATGAGAGAAGGTTGTAGCCTTCTACAGGTGGGTGCCTATGTAATGGTATGAGTCTGCACCAGTACAAGACTGGAAACATATTTTTTTATTATTAAAAAGAAGACAGAGACAACAACAACAAGTGGTTTTCACCCACATTAGGTTTCCACCTTAAATCATGGTGTTCATGTGTGTTGCTTATGTGTGATGGTTTATTCTGTTTTTACTGCACTGTTTAATAAGTTACTGATGCACTTGTTATAGATTAACACATGATAAATTAACTAAATCACAAGTTCTTTGGGTATACAATGGTTTCACTAATCACAGTAGCATGTACACGCTAGTTAACTTCACAAAAGTAGTGTATATAAATATGCTTGGGAAAAAAAAATTATTGATCTAATAATATTGATTCACCCCCTCCTCTCAGTGTTATTTCCAACATGCTCCTCTAGAATATCATTCACCATGATATTCAATATTTGGAATTCATCAACGTGCTCCTCTATTGAACCCTTTTACTTGAGATTTATCAATTGTCTTAAGAAGGTATTTCTCTTTGTATCCTCACAATGTACTACTGATTCTTCTACAAAAATTGACCAAGTGACAATTGATTTATAAGAACAAAGCTATCGATACCACACAAACTTATTTTGCTCTAAATGAAAGGATGTAATGTGTACCTTTTGTGTGTGCAACACTTCGTGTAGATCAAATAATTTCTCCATCAATATGTAGTTTCCATGTTACCAGATCCATGCCATCAAACTTCCTCATGTTGATCTTTCGAATGTGTTGGGTCTCAAATCCAAAATTGGATTCTCTAAAATCATAATTCATGTTAATTTTGTCTTCATCATGATTTTCATGGATTACCTTGTCACGACTCGGAAGCCTTTCTTGTAGCAATTTTTTCAACCCTTCCAATTTGACATTCATCACGTCCATGTCTACTTTAAAAAGTCCCATAGCTGCTTTTAAACCATCCTTCAAGCCTTCCATGTTTCCTTTTATTTTTTATTCTAAACCATCCATCTTATCTTCTAGTTTAGTTTTTGTTACTCTTTGCGAGAGAAAAATTTGTTGCACTTTCTCTCGTAATTTTGATATATCGTGTTTCACTTCCTCATCTTCTTCATATGTCATAGTAGAGATTTCTGGTTGTTTACTAGGTGTGTCCAATTTTTTTTTTGGGCATTTTAGAATAAAAAAAAATATCTATGCTTCACTATTCCCTTTGAATAACTTCAAACTGATTTTTCAAACAAAAGTTATGCAAAATTATAAAAATACACACCTTTTTCTTCCTTTTAGGAGCTCGATATTGAAATTGTCGTACCTTTGTAATTACAGATCTCCAAGGTCTAAAATTTTGTCTTGTGGTATCCTTCTATGTCTTCTTTCCAAGGCCACAAGTCAAACGGAGATAGGATTCTTTAAGAAAATGTTATAACCAATCTCCCATGATGACCTCATTATAGACTCCTTCAGTAATGAAAACGTGTATGGAATGCCACGTGTCAATGTTTAAATCTTCAGATCTAAAATTGATACACAGAAAACTACAGTCAGTGTGATTTCATTTACTTTTTATTAAATTCAAATCCGATGCTTAGAGTTAAATTTATGATGTTTTTTCCTAGGTCACCTGTTTGAGACTCAATTCTGGAGCCAACAAAAACCCTAACTTCTTTAGACCATATCTTTGAAAATCTAGTGAACCAAGTTCTAAAACTTTGTACACAAATTTCAACCAGATATTGGCTCCATGTGGTCGAAATTTCAACTTATGAACCCTTTTAGAAATAAGACCTCCTTTCTATATGTAGGATTCTAAGGGGTCACAATATAATGAGAGCCTACATAGAAATGATAATGTAAGGGAATAGGAATAACAATAGTGGGCTTCTATAGGGCACAACAATAACAACATGGGGGCTACGTTAACAATAAAAATAAGGGGGCTACACTAACAATAACAATAAGGGGTACACTAGTATTATAGGGACCTAACAGATTATGTATCATTTTCAATCCATGCATGAAAGCTTTTGAAAGTTTCAAAGATTCATATTTGTTCTTCAATAGATATACCGAGCACATTCTAGTCTAGTCATCGATAAAAGTCACGATGTATTTATTACCATTTATAGAAAGTAAAATACTAGGGCCACACAAATGAGAATGTATGAGTTCAAGCTTTCTATGTGCTTCAGAAATAGAATCATGAAAATACTATTTTTTGTGCTTTCAGAAGATAAAAGCATCACATTGCTTAAGTTTCCTAGGAATGGTTGGTAAACGAGTAACACCATTTCTCTTCAATAAGTGAAGATTGGCATAGTTCACATGTACAAATCTAGCACGCCATAAGAGAGTGGATGGTAGTGTACCTTCATCATATTGAGAATTGTATGCAAAGTTTTGTGCACAAGTAGAGGTTCCTTGTAGCTTCAAAAGTATTTTTTCTTCTATCCTAGTCATGGAAAATGAGTTGTCTAATGTTTTTTCACCTCAACCTTTCCATCAAACATATGGACGGAGTGTCCTTAATAGTGGATGTGAACCAAAGACAACAAGTTTGTCCACAACTCCAAGAGGTAGAGAACATCATGTAGAAGAAATTCTGTGAGACCAAGCAGTTTCAGCCTGATAGAGCTAAGCCTGGATGGCTTGAGTTTTGACTTCTCTACAAATTAGATTGCTCCATCAACATTTTTAGTGAATTCTTAAAATAAATCTATTCTAAAAGTCATGTGGCAAGTTTCTCCTCAATCAAACAACCATGCATCTTTCCATGAAGAAAGTGAAGCATTAAACAAGTCTTGAGTCACTCCAATATTACAATGTGCCACATTATAATGAGTGGATTCGGGTGCTTTATCTTTCCCATGAACTCGTGATTTTCCTTTCTCTTAATTTCTTTCTTGTATGGTTTTGTCACAAGAGATATGGCATGTGGAAGCATCATGTCCATTTATGTTGCACTGTATGCAATGAAGATTAGGTATTCATCTTTGGTAATGTCCGTCGTCGTGCCTCTATTATTCTTCTTTCCATATCCACTTTGGCCACCTCTTTTTCTAGAAGAATCTCGTGCCTCATTCTTATTTTTCTGCGCAAGGCACACAACTTCTATAAAATACTAAGCAATCATCATCTTCTTCCAAAAATATTTCTCTCTTCGAATAGACTTCTCCACAAGAGAGTCAAACAAAATCTCCTTAAGTTCGCCACTAGCTTGTAAGGACTCAACATATTGAGAATAAGTGGGATACAGTGACGAAAAAGGTTGTTAGAGGAACATCCATTTTAACTCTTGTAGCTTCTATATCATGAAGAATAACTCTTATTTCAAAGGCTAGGGCAAGGGGATCATCATCTTTCAATTCTAAATTGAAAAGTTTGACCATAAGTTGGACTACCTCAACCTCATGTGAGTCATATAAATCATTCAACCTCTTTAAGGTTTCAAAATCATGCTTCTCTTGAGGATTGTGAGCTTCTCCTTCAAAAATTCCTTTCCTAAGTCAATTAAAAGTAAGGGTATGCTTTATCTTCTTTGACCATTCATGGTAGTTCTCTTTGTAGAGAGATCTACTCCGATTATAGAGATGATTGAATGCATCATAAAAAAATACTATCTACTTTTTCGATTTCCAAAACAATCATAACCTTACTCTTTACCATTTTGTTTTATAATTATTTGACCAACATTCTTGATACCATTCTATTTGATTTAATATAATATGTAAATGAAAAAACGTCACTTTTCACTATACTATGTCTATATATATATAAATATAGATATAACATCACATACCATACATAATCACTTTCATAAACATAAATCAATTCACATATGCCCCCATATCTATATATATATATATATATATATATATATATATATATATATATATATATTATATATATATAACCACCCATCTTATGGCAATGCTATTACATATTATACATAATCACTTTCATAAACATGACTTAATTCACATATACCCATCACAACACATAAATGATGACTTTAACCTAAAAAAAATTGTACCAAACAAAATCTCATAATCACTTTCATAAACATAACTCAATTCACATATGTTCTCACACATATTTATATAATGATGGGGCCAGCCCACGTGGTCCCGTACTACCCTAACTTACATGTACCTGCACGACTAATTAGACTTGGATATAATGTGATTGCAATTGATTTTTTGGTAGGTGATTATTAATCAACCCACGGTACCTTGTGTGGTTTCTTCTCATGACACCTGTCCTCCTCGAAGTTACCAAACCCTAATTCCCTTACCTCGCTTTTCACTGCCGGTTCGCGCCTATTCGGTCATTTTACCTTGTTGCTATTTGGTGGTCTCATTCTGGTATTCGGCTCCGCCTCTGGTTTTTCTTCCTGTGGTGATACCCTGTTAAACTCCGCCGGTTTTATGGTAAAACGATGTCGTTTAACTCAATCAAATCTCTATTGTGGGGCCTGTGGGTTCGTTCCATGCACTGTTGGTAAGTTGCGGTTCCTCCACTGTGCATTTAGCTCGTTTTCATGACTGTGTAAGCTTTGCTGGTTTTTCTTTTGTAAATACTATCTATTCTGGTCGTCTTAGTGAAGGTGTGGTGAATGCTGGTAGTGAAGGTTATCTGGTTTTCTCAGTTGACAAATGCGCAGTCCGATGGTCTTCAACCTGGTCCTTCTCCGGCGCTCGGCTCTGTAACTCAGGTAATATATTGTTTCTTGCTATATTTCGTTATTCTCTGTTCGAGTTGAAGCTAACGTTCCGCAGCCCCTCTGTGGTCAGGGTTAACACTTCGTTTCTGCGAGCTTATAGGTTCGGTTCACTTCAGGTATGGGCTATTCTCCTCAGCCATACACGGGGTTTCGTTTTCTGTTAATTTCTTTACAACTTCGTGATGTTGTTTTCTGGTGCGAGGGTTTTGAGTAGTTACAAAGCCTAACCTCAATTTTCTGGTGTGGTTGCAGGTGACCAGTTCCGTGACTTCGCAAGGGTTTCGGTCGATACCTCCCGGGTAGCTCTGTTCTTATTTCAGTTTCTTCCATGGCTCTTCGTCTTTGTTGTATTTACTTGCACCTGTTGTCTGTATATTAGCTAGCTATCGAGTCTGAGTGTTTGTGTTGGCTCCAACCCGTAACCATAGCTTGGAGGGTTTCTGTGAATTCTTTTATTTGGTGGCTCGGTTCAACGAACCCTCGTTGCACAGTTCTTTCATGTAATTTTGAGTTTTATAGGCTTACAATGTAATATACAGTGGTATGTAAACGTATATAAGTTTGGCTCTGGTGCTTACCTGGTTTCGACTATGGACTGTTGCGTCCTTCGATATTGTTTGTTTCTTCTCGCCTAGTGTTCACTCTCAGTCTCGGCTAGTCGTTAGACTCTTGGGGTTCATAAAACTCTGTTACTGTGTTTGTCTGCGATGAAAATGAATGTACAATAATACGTATATAAATTCTGTTACAGAGGACATAAATATTGCAATCGTTTGTTTATTTGTGCACTGAATTTAGATGAAGGAAATTGAATGTATTTCTCTTATTCTCTTTCAAATGCTTCACTGCTGAACCCCTCTGGGTTATCTTGTTTTTCCTTTTGTACAATAGTTTCAGGCAGTTAGATAATTGCTGGTAGTTGTTCCATTACAGTTTGCCTGGCAGTTACTATAGGCTTGCTTTACTTGACTATTCATTTGTTTACTTAGTCTCCTTTGTACCATAAGGGTTTGTTGTTTACATCGCCTATTGATATTAATCTAATTTTAACAACTCTAATTAAGACCTGTTACTACAGTTAAAATAAAATAAATAGAAATTAAGCTAACAGAATCTAATGTTGTAGTTGACCATGGAAGAAATTAAATAAAAACGTAAGAACTCTGACAGGCTTGCTTTCCATTTGTCGAACTGTTCATCTTTCCCAATCTTCTTCAGAAACTTTGTCCGCCCTCTCTCGGTCTTCACCCTGTCGACCAGATGCTCCTGCATCAGGCTGCCAGGGTAAAAGAGAGATCTCATGGCTCCGTTCCATGAGTTCCTCCACCGAGTAGCCCGCCTTCCGAATCTGTGTCTCGTCGAGCCAGGAGCTGTCCTCCATTGGACAGTCCTTCCACTTGACGAGGTAACGCAGATACTCCTTCCTGCGCGTCTTCTTGGCTACCTGTGTGCTGATGATTCCTTCGATTTCATGGGTCTTGATCGACGGTAACTGTTTCTTCCAAAGACTGCTCTCGAACTGGGTGTCCCGTTGTGGCTGTACCATTCTTTCATCTTCCGACTGGGCATGATATGGGAACAGGTCTGCCACGTTGAATATGGGTGATATACCTATATCAGGTGGCAGCTGAATTTCATATGCATTCGCTGAAAATTTGCGCAGAATTTTGCATGGGCCGATTTTCTTGAATTTCAGTTTGTTATACGTACCCTTAGGAAACCGTTCCCGGCGCAAATGCGCAAGGACTTCGTCTCCAATCTCGAAATGTACCTCACGCCGCTTTATGTCTGCATGCTGCTTATATTTCTGTGTGCTCTCCTGTAATCTCAATTTAACTCTTTCATGCAGTTCGCTCATTGCTTCTGCAAAATCTTCCCCGTCTACACTTCTCCTTTCTAGCTGTCCCAAATATCGTAATTCATGTACTCCTCGTGGATGCATACCATACAGGATTTGGAATGGGCTAAGACCGGTGCTCCGATTAGGCAAATCGTTATAAGCGAATTCTGCCTGGGCAAGAGCTCAATCCCACAATCGCAAGTTTTCTCCTGTCAAGCTTCGCAACAAGTTGCCCAAACTCCTGTTCACTACCTCTGTCTGTCCATCAGTCTGCGGGTGATACGCAGAACTGAAATTTAACTGTGTGCCCAGCTTTTTCCACAGGGTGCGCCAAAAATGCCCCGTAAACTTCACATCCCTGTCTGAAACTATGGTTCTAGGTAAGCCATGTAATCGAACTACTTCTATGAAGAAAAGGTGTGCCACGTTTGTGGCGTCGCTAGTCTTCCGACAAGGAATGAAATGAGCCATCTTTGAAAACCTATCCACCACCACCATTACTGAATCATATCCCTGCTGCGTTCTAGGCAATCCCAGGACAAAGTCAATGCTGACTGAATCCCATGGCCTGCTTGGAACTGGTAGGGGTGTGTATAATCCAGTATTCTGGCTGTGTCCTTTCGCCAGTTGGCAGATTTTACACCTGGTTACATACCTCTGTACGTCCCGACTCATTTTCGGCCAGTAATAAAAATTTCCTAGCTGTTCCAACGTTTTATCAACGCCAAAATGTCCTGCTAAACCGCCACTGTGTTTCTCCTTTACTAAATTTTCCCTCATCGAACAATCCGGAATACATAGCTATCCACCTCGAAATAATAATCCTTCCTGTAAATTAAAATCTAACCATGGGCTTGTATTCCTTAAGACAGGATTTTGGCATGCCTCAAAAGCTTCCTTGAAATCCGCGTCCATCTGGTACAAATCCTTCAAATACTCAAACCCCATCACCTGTATGCCACTTTCCTGTAAGAGCAAGGCTCTTCTGCTTAAAGCATCCGCCACTTTGTTGGCTTGCCCACTTATGTGCTTTAACACAAAAGTAAAACTTTGCAGGTACTCCACCCACTTGGCGTGCTTATGGTTCAGTTTGTGCTGCTGTGTTATATATTGTAACGCAGAATTATCAGAGAACAAAACGAACTTATTACCTAGTAAGTAGTGCCTCCAATGCTTCAAGGCCTGAACCACTGCATAAAATTCTTTGTCGTATGACGAATACTTTTGCCGAATTTCATTTAGTTTCTCACTAAAGAATGCCACTGGTCTGTCCTCTTGACTGAGTACAGTGCCAATAGCTGTCCCACTTGCATCACACCGAACCTGAAAAGGTTTGCTAAAGTCGGGTAGCCTAAATATTGGCCTCTCCGTTATTTTCCGCTTTAGAAGTTGGAAACTGTCTTCTGCCTCCTTAGTCCAACAAAAAGGTTGGCTGGCCTTTTTGAGGGTCTCTAGCATTGGTGCGCAGACTTCACTAAAATTCTTAATGAACTTTCTATAAAAACTTGCTAAACCGTGAAAGCTACGTACCTCGAATAAATTCTTCAGTGACGGCCAACTTATGATCATTGTAATCTTCTCCGGGTCCATTTTTAACTCATTTTCTGCCACTACAAATCCCAGATAAATTAACTCCTTCTGTAAGAAGGTGCATTTCTTCAAGTTTATCAGCAGTTTTTTCTGCTGCAGCTTCTCGAATACCCTCCGAATATGTTGAAGGTGCTCTCTTTTCGTCCTGCTAAAAATTAAAATATCGTCCAGATAGACTATCACGAATTTTCCAATAAACTCCTTTAACATTTCGTTCATTAGTCTCATAAAAGTACTTGGACCGTTACTCAACCCAAATGGCATAACCAGCCATTCGTACAGTCCTTCGTTGGTCTTGAAGGCTGTCTTCCATTCGTCTCCTTCTCTAATTCTGATCTGATGATACCCACTTTTCAGATCTATTTTTGTAAAATATGCTGCCCCACTAAGACAATCCATCATGTCATCCATTCTAGGCAAGGGAAACCTGTATCAAATGGTGATCTTGTTTATAGCCCGCAAATCTGTACACATTCGCCATTCTCCACCCTTCTTGGGCGCAAGGACTGTAGGTACTGCACAGGGGCTTAAACTCTCTCTGATCAGTCCCTTATCTAACAACTCCTGCACTTGTTTGCGTACTTCTTCATTGTCCTTTGGACTCATTCTGTACGCTGCCTTGTTCGGCAAGCTTTCTCCTGGTATAAAATCAATGTGGTGGTTGATGCTCCTTTTAGGAGGCAACTTATCAGGTAGTTCCTCAGCCGCAATGTCTTGAAATTCTTCTAACAACTCTTGTATTTCTTTGGGCAATTCTGATTTCTCTAAGTTCAGTAATACCGGCTTCATCCTCCTCACAACTGCAAAGTTAATGTCATTTTCTTCAACCTGCTTTATGAACTATTTTCCTCCCATTAATAGCGCCTTTGTTCCACTTGATTCTGCTGAATCTTCCTCTTTGATGGGTACAAGTGTGTGTTTGACCCCATCCTTCGTAAACTTATAACAATTGGTTTTCCCATCGTGTGTCACCTTCCTGTCATACTGCCATGGTCTCCCGAGCAGTATGTGGCACACGTCCATTGGCATAATATAGCAGACCACTATATCGTGGTACTTGCCAATGCGAAACTCTACCTCGCATTGTTCATCAACCAACAGCTGGTGGCCTTTCTGCAGCCACCACACCTTGTAAGGTGTGGGGTGCTTCAGCCGTTTCAACCCCAGTTTTTCCACCATCTCAGTGGCAACCAAGTTATCCGTACTCCTGCTGTCTATTATCACCTTGCAGCATTTTCCATGCGATTTACAGACTGTCCGGAACAGTGACTTCCGCTGTGTTGGTTCAGCCACTTCCTTGGTTGGCTTTAACAGTACTTTATTCAAAATCAACGCTTCTCCCATTTCTGCCATGTCTTCCACTTCCCGTGGTTGTGCTTCAGCTTCTTCAAGCTAAATCATAAATGTCCCCCTCTGACCTGTCTGCTCAACTTCTGGACATTCAAAGGATCGATGCTCCCATTTTTGGCACCTGTAGCACTGGAAACTAGTCCCTCTACCGCGGCCATTCCCTCGTCCTCGCTGATATGACCGACCTCCTCTGGTGCTGTCTCCTTTGTCTGTTGTCCCTGAAGCTTTTGAGCTGCTACCTTCTTCGCTGTTCGCAGCACTCTTTCCTCTACCGTAGGACTGTCCTCGTCCTCTACCATTCCGTCTCCCTCTCCTGTTATTCTGCTTCCGATTAATTTTCTCCTCAGCCTTCACAGCACTCTGAAAGGCTTCTTCAATACTTCGGGGAGAAAGAATGCTAATTTCATCTAGAATTTCCATCCTCAAGCCATTTACATACCTCGTTGTTTTTTCTGGAGTTTCAACCATGTAACCAGCACGTAGATTTACCCGGTAGAACTCTTCCGTATACTCTTTGACAGTCATCCCTTTCTGTCTCAAATTCTGTACTCGTCGACATAGTTCAACCTGGTAATCTTTCGGCAGAAATCAGCCCTTCAATTTTGCTACCATCCTTGACCATTTTCGTATGGGTAATTTGTTCAGTCTTTTTCTGTCTGCTTGGAAATTATCCCACCACAATAGTGCATGTCCCTTTAACTTAGTAGCAGTGAACTTGACTCCCTTATCCTCCTTAACTTCCTCATTTTCGAAATATTTATCTAGTTCGCTTATCCAATCCAACAGGATATCAGCAGACAGACTGCCATCGTAATTAGAAATCTCTGTTTTGGGTTTGTTGCTAGCCAATAAAATTGAACGCAGCAGTCTCAATTCTGGAGCTTCTTCATCAGACCCATCTGTAGCAGCTACCGCTTCTTCCTCACTGTCATCTCCCAGTTACGGGTCTCTTCGTCTACCCACTTCCATTGCTTCCAAGCGAGCAGTAAGAACTCTAATTTGTTCCCTTAATCCTTCATCTGCTCCCCTACGTGCACCTCTTCCACATCCTCATCTTGGTGCTTGCCCTTCTGCCATCTTCCTCTATATATATAAAAAAAACTGCTCTGATACCAATTGATGGGGCCAGCCCACGTGGTCCCGTACTACCCTAACTTACGTGTACCTGCACGACTAATTAGACTTGGATATAATGTGATTGCAATTGATTTTTTGGTAGGTGATTATTAATCAACCCACGGTACCTTGTGTGGTTTCTGCTCACGACACCTGTCCTCCTCGAAGTTACCAAACCCTAATTCCCTTACCTTGCTTTTCACTGTCGGTTCGCGCCTATTCGGTCATTTTACCTTGTTGCTGTTCGGTGGTCTCGTTCTGGTATTCGGCTCTGCCTCTGGTTTTTCTGCCTGTGGTGATACCCTGTTAAACTCCCCTGGTTTTATGGTAAAACGATGTCGTTTAACTCAATCAAATCACTGCTGTGGGACCTGTGGGGTCGTTCCATGCACTGTTGGTAAGTTGCGGTTCCTCCACTGCGCATTTAGCTCGTTTTCATGACTGTGTAAGATTTGCTGGTTTTCCTCTTGTAAATACTATCTATTCTGGTCGTCTTAGTGAAGGTGTGGTGAATGCTGGTAGTGAAGGTTATCTGGTTTGCTCAGTTGACAAATGCGCAGTCCGATGGTCTTCAACCTGGTCCTTCTCCAGCGCTCGGCTCTGTAACTCAGGTAATATATTGTTTATTGCTATATTCCGTTATTCTCTGTTCGAGCTGAAGCTAACGTTCCGCAGCCCCTCCGTGGTCAGGGTTAACACTTCATTTCTGCGAGCTTATAGGTTCGGTTCACTTCAGGTATGGTCTATTCTCCTCAGCCATACACGGGGTTTCATTTTCTGTTAATTTCTTTACAACTTCGTGATGTTGTTTTCTGGTGCGAGGGTTTTGAGTAGTTACAAACCCTAACCTCAATTTTCTGGTGTGGTTGCAGGTGACCGGTTCTGTGACTTCGCAAGGGTTTCGGTCGATACCTCCCGGGTAGCTCTATTCTTATTTCAGTTTCTTTTGTGGCTCTTCGTCTTTGCTGTATTTACTTGCACCTGTTGTTTGTATATTAGCTAGCTATCGAGTCTGAGTGTTTGTGTTGGCTCCAACCCGTAACCGTAGCTTGGAGGGTTTCTGTGAATTCTTTTATTTGGTGGCTCGATTCAACGAACCCTCGTTGCACAGTTCTTTCATGTAATTTTGAGTTCTATAGGCTTACAATGTAATATACAGTGGTATGTAAACGTATATAAGTTTGGTTCTGGTGCTTACCCGGTTTCGACTGTGGACTGTTGCGTCCTTCGATATTGTTTGTTTCTTCTCGCCTGGTGTTCACTCTCGGTCTCGGCTAGTCGTTAGACTCTTGGGGTTCATAAAACTCTGTCACTGTATTTTCCTGCGATGAAAATGAATGTACAATAATACGTATATAAATTCTGTTACAGAGGACATAAATATTGCAATCGTTTGTTTATTTGTGCACTAAATTTAGATGAAGGAAATTGAATGTATTTCTCTTATTCTCTTTCAAAATGCTTCGCTCCTAAACCCTCTGGGTTATCTTGTTTTTTTTTTTTTGTACAATAGTTTCAGGCAGTTAGATAACTGTTGGTAGTTGTTCCATTACAGTTTGCCTGGCAGTTACTATAGGCTTGCTTTACTTGACTATTCATTTGTTTACTTAGTCTCCTTTGTACCATAAGGGTTTGTTGTTTACATCGCCTATTGATATTAATCTAATTTTAACAACTCTAATTAAGACCTGTTACTACAATTAAAATAAAATAAATAGAAATTAAGCTAACAGAATCTAATGCTGCAGTTGACCATGGAAGAAATTAAATAAAAACGTAAGAACTCTGACAGGCTTGCTGTCCATTTGTCGAACTGTTCATCTTTCCCAATCTTCTTCAGAAACTTTGTCCGCCCTCTCTCGGTCTTCACCCTGTCGACCAGATGCTCCTGCATCAATCTACCTCCATTTGGGTTCGGTCGTTTATTTGATCTGTGTTCTCCTTGACCCCTCCTTGTTCCATGTTTCCCTGGATTGTGTCCTGTTCTCCTGTTTCTTTTAATAAGTCCATAAGCTCCTCATCGCTATCTTCCTTTTCCATCCCCATTTCCTCTTCCTGAAGGGATTTGAACTTGTTTTGATTTTCCAATGGCATTGTTTTAATGGGTGGTTGCCACAGGGACGAACCTTTTACCGATTTTCTTCTGGTGGGCACTTCTTTAAATCCCTCTTCCTTCCCTTCGGTTGCCTCTGTTGCCTTCTTCTTTTCTTCTTTCTTTTCAGTTGATTCCTCTGCCGTATTTAAAGAGCATTGTCTGTAGAGATGGTCGTATTCATGACATCTTCTACAGCAAAATGGGATGTGTTCATAATCCACTGGTTGCTGCTAGACCTAATCATGGTATTCTAATTCAATAAATTCTGAGAGTGGCTTTGTTATATTCATATATACACATATCCTGGCGTAATATGTGTATCTCCCTCTTTTGGTAGTCTCTGCTACTTTAACAAATGTCCCAATTACATTACCTATTCCTTCTAGGATCTCTGGATCCCAAAACTCCATTGGTAGTCGGAAAAGTCTGATCCAGATAGGTGTTGCTAACATTTTCTCCTTGTCTGGGTTATAGCAGTCTTCCCAGTGCCGAATGAATAAACCAACATTGTTCATGAAATAGGGTCCTCCCTCAAAAATCCTTTCCTTATCCTCCAGATTAGAAAATATAACTGTGAAAAAACCCTTTTCTCCCAATTTTAGATCTATATGCCCCTTAGGTTTCCATCTCTATTGTATCCATTTGGACAAATCCTTCTCAAACGGCTAAAACCCTACGAACTTACATATTAAAGCATGATCTCTCATATAACTTCTATACTCTTCGAGTTTATTGTTCGGAATTACGAACTTGGGTTTTTTCGATGCCCTTGGAAGACATTTGTTGCTTAATCCCGCCTGCCAACGGGCTCCCATTACAAGGGTTTCTCAATCGTTTTTCTTTGAATCATTTTGCGCTCCTATTCTGCTTGACTCCCCTACTGTTATGTTCTTGTAGGAGGGGATCTCTCCCCTCCCCGCTTCAGCTACCATTTCTCCTTCAGAGCCCTCTGTTTTCTGCCTCCTACCCTACGCCCGTGTCTACAATTCTCTGTCTTGGTCAAGTGCAAGAGGGGTCGGCCTCCCTTGCGCCTAGTCTTCGCTTCCGATCTACACACGGCGGTACTGCCTCAAACCTTAGCTATCATCGAAACCCTAGCTCTCCGTTCCATCCCGGACTTACTAAATTTCTTCTCCTTCGAGAATATTAATCCTAATAGTTTGTTTTTGTAGTTTTATTTTTAAAATATTTCAAAACTTTATATATTACATTGTATTTATAAATATCACAAGTAAAATTCAAGGCTTAACTATATGGTGAACCTAAGAATTCTGGATATATTGATTTATGGGCAATATTTTATAATGCTATGAAATAGCAAATCCATTGATACCGAAGTCTTTCCATGCTATTAAGAGTGACTCAAATATTTATAAAAAGAATACAATATTGGTAATTAAAAAATGATATATAACATCGACAATACAAGTTTTAGCAATGATCATAAGAAATTTGAGAACTAACAATAACGAAGATCATAAAAAGGTGTAGATAAAAACTTGTAAAGTATCTCTTATAGGCTTTTTCCATTAATTGTTAGTAAATTCATTGATACCGAAGTCTTTCCATGCTATTAAGAGTGATTCAAATATTTATAAAGGGAATACAATATTAGTAATTAAAAAATGACATATAACATCAACCATACAAGTTTTAGCAATGATCTTAGAACTAACAATAACAAAGATCATAAAAAAGTTGTAGATAAAAACTTTTAAAGTAGGTCTTATAGTCTTTTTCCATTGACAATGAAATTGTTTTGAATTTTATTATCATTATTATATATTTTTAATTTTTTTTAATATTTACTATATGTTTTTTAATAAATAAGAGAATTGTTATATATTAATTAAGGGAAAAACTAAGAATAGGAAATATAATTTAATAAAATTGTTAAAAAAGGTATGTAGTAAGATAAAAAGTTATTTTTCCATGAATACAATTAATTAAGGAAAAATTGTTGATTTTTTGTTGTTTAAAAGATATATTTATGCAATGACATAAATAGATTAGCACTTCAAAAAACCAAGCTTTAAAGTTACCAAATTCTATAAATTAAACAACTTAAACTCAAAGTTTTTTAAAAATATTTTAAACTCAAAGTTTTTAAAAATATAATACACAAAAAATTAACAAAAAAAATATATAAAAAAAGTCATTATGTCCTTCTATTAAACTATGCACCAAAACCGCGATAATTATCGACCGAGTATATAATGTTAAAATATATATAAATTAAATAATTTAAATAGCACTATGGCATATAAAGTTCTATTTACTGGAAAAATAAAAAGATTGATATGAATTATATCACTTTGGATTTTGGTTTTTCACACCGTGAAAGGGAGTCTCCATATATCTAAATTTTTTTAAGTCGAAATTCCTTTATCCATTAACCTTCAATTTAAAAAATTATATAATAAATAAAAATAAAAAATATTATTAAAATAGGTATATAGGAATTTCGTTTTTCATCTATTATTGAGTCAATTAGGCATTCAGTTTTGCCTTTCACTGCTAATTAGTTTGTCTTTGACCAAAAAATTATGTCACTTATTCATAGTTTAACATTAAGAATTCATTTTTTGTTGTTTTTTATTATTATTGAAATTTATTTATTTGTAAAGTGATTGATTGAGGTCTTATTATGAGTTGTCTAGTAACTTCCATTCTATTAGTTACTATTTTTTGTTTTTAGTTTTCTTTCTTTCTATTTAATTTTTTTTTTTTCTATATTTGGATGAGTAAATTTAAGATGAAAATCTAAATAATTTTTTTTTTTTTAAGTTTTTCTTACTTTTTAATCTGATATATATATGTTTTTTCCTTCTCTATTTTCAATTCTAATTACATTAATTATAATTTTTTCCCTGTTTAAGCACAGTTTTTATAATTGATAGCTATTATGATAATTAGTTATTAGTTTTTAGAAGCTTGTGAGCATTTTTTATTAAGAAAACTTTATTGATGTATAATTACTAATTTTTAGGATTTAGTGAGCATTTTTTTTCATAACTTTGTTGAATTTATTTTATTTAAACATAGTTTTTATAATTTTTTCATCCAAGTATATCAAAAATTCAAGAAATTGATCTTATAACTAGAAATTGAACCTCATGCATTCAAGAAATTAATGTTCTTGAATTCAATAAGATTTTTTTTTTAAATGCCTATTGTTCTCCCAAGTCAAAAGTTTTGAAACTCTAGCTAGGATATTATCAAGATCCCACTTTGAAGTTTCATCTTCTATTTCAAGTCGCTCTAGATAGTTAGACATTTATTGGGAGGTTAGTGTTAAATTTCTCATATGTTTCAATTGGTTTGTTAAATTGTTTTATCTTGTTTCCTCAAATCAAACACAGAAGATTAGTCTCACTTACCTTGTAAAAAGTTAATGTGTGAATTTTATTAAAGTAGTTTAATCCACTGAAACTTTATTTATTGTTTTATTCAAAGTGATTGTCAAATTGAATCAATTTAGTACTAAATCACAAATCATACACAAATGGATAATATTTAAAAAAATAAATGAAAAGGGCTAATGATATATTTTATTTAAAGAATTGTTATCACTAATTATTCATATATTTCAATTAACATGTCTTTACAAATGATTTCTTATGTGATTTTGCCGAAATTTTTCTCATAAACAAGATTATGGATCACAGAAGTCTGAATTCCTTAATGTCTTTACAATTTAATTTAAAAAATAAATCTCAAATTATAGATCATCTCAACTCAATTTTGTTGTGCAAAAGAAAGAGACGTCATTTGAGTGATAACAATATAAGTTTTGTTTCATATTCCTATGTCTTCATTGCGACAAACACAATTGCATTCAACTCTATATCAATCATGTTCAACTCCCATGAACTTTGTAGGAGACAATTGGTTGTGAAAAACAACCTCATTGAGTTGAAACAAAGTTTCTCCATATCAATTTGAACCAAAAAAAAAAGTTATAAAGTTTCATTCCAACCAATGAGGTAGGGCACTCACCAAAAAGCAATATTTTAGCACAACATTTTCACTTTCATTTCTATTTTTTTATCAAGACTTTAATTGATCATCTCACATTATGTTAGCAATTCATACTCCAATTAGCTATATTTAATCTAAGTGACAAGTAAACCACATAAATAAACGTGCTCTCCTTTTTAGTGCATAGTCCTTGGCTGTGACAAAAGGCATGCTTCCCTAATCACATCATCACAACTATTGTACACTATTCATTAATGTAGGCATACATACTATACCTCCCTCTAGTTTTGAACCTGTGACCTCTTAGGAGGAAACACATGCTCATAACCATTAGGCCCACTCAAGCTGTATATCTAAAATAATGGCATAAATATTGCAAATGTATCCAAAATTTATCCACATGGCATTGTATTGTGCAAAGGTTGCAATAAGACCTTCAAGTTATGGTCCAATAAAATGTTTAAAAAATAATTTTTCAATAATATTAAAAAAAAATTAATTCATTTTTCAAAGTTAAACATTATAACTTGCACTTGTCAAAGCTAATAGTGGTTAAGAGGAAAATGGATTGCTAGGCTCTAGGGACTAATAAGGACATATATTCACATAATATAGACTAGCATTTGCATCAGATGTTGCAAAGGAAACCACGTAAGGCATAAAATAAATGGTCATTGAAAATAACAATTAATAAAGAAAATTGCATGCAAAGGTGGAAGATAAAGCTAAATGATATAAAATAAATGGTCATTGAAAATAAGAATTAATAAAGAAAATTGCATGCAAAGGTGGAGGATAAAGCTAAATGATTTACATTATCCGATGGTTGTATTTCCACATTTAAAATTAGATTACAATTTTATAAATGATGCTTTATACATACATAGGACACTTACATCTATATCCCATGAGCTAGCTCTTGATCATTTTAAATGTTTTTTAAATTTCAATAAAAAAAATTACAAATAATAGATTATAATGGATTTGCTCGGTGGCTTTTTAGCCTAACACTAGGAGAATGAAAGAGCAGAATCACGAGTGTGATTAGGCTAGCAGAATCAAAGAGCAGAATCACAGGTGTAACCTCTAGAAATGGCGCACCTGCGAAGCAGACATCCATGGGTCCTTGAAATTTCAGAAAATTCACCTGAATTGGATTCAGGGCCCCTCGGTTATGCGTAAAAAATGCCTACTTGAGGGGCATGTAAGCGCCCAAAAGAAAACTAAACTGTGTGCCAAAGTCCACCATGGTCTTTCGACATCTGTGTTGTCTAGCAAGAAGATAGTTGGTGGGATTGAGAGCAACCAGTGTCCAACCTTGATGTCGTAGAGCTTGACAGTGTAGGCCACTCTACAGAACTACACGATAATGGCTTCTTCTAGCTGAAAGATATTTCCATGGACAGAGGCACAATCCTTCAACAATCGTCTTAGAGAGAGGCAGGAAACATATGTCTTTCTCGTGCATTAACTGAAGAATGGAATGCATATATTCTTCAACTTAAGGGGGGATTTTCAGAACATTTTGATGAAATGGTATCTTGATCGGAAGGGCCCTGAAGCATAAGAAGAATTCCCTCTGGGCATGAATGTCATCAACAAAAATCTTATGCATCTGTTTGAAAAGAAAAATTGTATGGGTTTCCAGAACGAGTATATGGGAGGAATGCCACCATTGAAATCAAACTCCAAATAATTTTGAAGGGTATGTTTTAGAGATTTTGGAGAAAGCAATTAAATATTAACTAAAATTTTTGAGCTTGATGAAGACGGTCACT
>APFE030619333.1:7548-22093 GCA_000404065.3 Pinus taeda
TGAGTACATCATTCATTAATCTCATGAAAGTAGCAGGGGCATTGGTCAAGCCAAAAGGCATAACCAACCACTCATACAATCCCTACTTTGTTTTGAAAGTAGTCTTCCATGCATCTTTCTCTGCAACTCTGGCCTGATGATATCCACTGTGCAAATCCAGCTTGGTGAAATAAACAGCTTCCTTCAATTGATCTAAAATATCATGTATGTGAAGAAGGGGATAACGATTTTTTATTGTTATCTTATTCAGTGCTTGATAGTCAATGCACATTCTCCATGAGCCATCTTTCTTTCTCACCAAAACGTTTGGTGACCCACATGGTGATGTGCTAGGCCTGATGAACCCCTTCTCGAGCAACTCCTACACCTGCTTCTTGATTTCAACATTCTGTAAAGAAAACAACCTTTTATACCTGTGGCTGCAATGATTGTTTCATCTCCTGAGTCTGACCCCAAATCTTTATGAATAGCTGCAACAATCTTCTTCTTCTTGACCTTGAACTTATTACGTCTCAACTCTGGATGCAGAATCCGATAGTGCTCATCATCATGTCCCTCCTTTTTACAGTGAGTACATGAAGCTTTTCTTTTCTGTGCAGTGTTAGCCTTCCTTGCTTTCCACTTTTGCTTTCTTTTCTCCTTTCTCTTGCTTACAGTGGGTTGGGATGGTCCCCCAACTTCTGGATTTCCATTCTTTCCTCTAGCTTGTAGATGAGTAGCTTGTACAGATACCTCATCTATACTAGTGGGATTAAACATGAGGATGGTATGCCTCATGTAGCTGTGTAGACCACCAATGTACTTCAAAAGAGGCTCTGGTGATTCTAATGAGATACCCAAAATCAACGCTCTCTTTCTAAACTCTTGAGTATACCCTTGCACACTTTTCCCTTTCAACTATCAAAGAGTTTGCCAACTCATCATAGCTTGTTGCATGTAGGCCAATGGATAGAACTGCTTCTTAATTGCAGAAACAAAGTCACTCTAGACAGAGATAGTCTTACCATGTCTCTTTATGTCAGCTTGGGTTCTACCTTCCCACCAAACCAAGGCAATGCCTCCTAGGCGTAGGCTTTCCAGTTGAATTTTTCTCTTGTCTGAGTCGATGTTTTGCACTCTGCAATACACATCAATTTGTCTAATCCAATTGTCCAACTTTTCAGCATTTAGCTCTCCATCATATATAGGCAAATCAAATTTAACATCTAGCTTAATCAAAGATGCTTTCTTATTATGCACAAGGCTATTAGGAGGTGTGAGAAAGCTTTCCTTTTTCCCTTTTCCTTTTGAGTGGTCATGGGAATGAGACTCATCTTCTTCTTTAACTTGTTTAGAACCTAATGAATCTTCATCCTTATGCTTTCTAAAGTCCCTATACATTTCTTCTACCATAGACTTTATAGCTAGGAAACTCTTCATGAATTGAGGCCTCATTACCTTTTCCTTCTCTAGCAACATCTCAGTATGTTGCTCTGATTTTTCCTTCACTTCCTTTGTCAACACATCAATATGTTGATTTGAACTCTCCTTCATATCATCTGCTTCAATGACATCTCTCAGCTCTGCTTTACAATAATGAACACCTCCTGCTGTAATGTCAATTTGCTAAACTTTTATTATCATTCTCTTTTCCTTATGATTGTCATTCATGACAATTTCTTTGTCTTCCTTTTTCAGCGATTTATCCTGAGTATACATCCTCTACTTTTCCAACTTCCTTCTTTGAAAGTCTAATTTTCTTTATAATTCAATAATTTCAATTAGAATAGAATTTGGAAATTTCACACAATTTTCCATACCTTCCTTTGTTATTGACCAATCATCAGATGTCCTTTCTCTCTTTGCTAAATCTTTTGCATAGTATTCTTCTTTCTTCAATTCTATGATTGTCTTTTCTTTGTCTTGAGACAAATCTGCCTACCCTTCTTCTTCAATACACTTTGCCTTTTTGTCTCTCTGTAAACCTTTTTCAAGAGCTATCCTTGCCCATCATATGCATCAATATTCTCCTGCATTTGTCCTTCATCAATAACATTAATCAAATTCATTAGATTACCTCTCTGAGACAATACTCCTTCATTCTTCATCAAAATAAGATCCTGATCTTCCATCTCTATGACAGCTTTAAATGATTGTCTTCTCTCATTAAGTAACTCATCCATAGACTCTTTCTGCTGTAACTAGTCAAGTTCTTCCTCCACTGAGAAATTTTCTTTGTCACCTTTTACTTCAAGATCTTCATCCATCCTAAAAACATCTTCACAAAGTTACTTTTCTCCTGCAATACCCGCAATAATACAAAAATTATCAGTTTTAAAAACACAAGACCTTGTGGTCTCACTTGATGCTTCAGTTATCATATCTCCTTATTGTTCTGAATCCTTCATATGATTCAGCCCCCTTGTATATTTCTACTCTATCTCTCCATTACTTTCAGAAAGTAATGGACCATATTTTGGTTCACGTACATACTCATTTAATCTAAGTAACTCTTCCTTTATTGATAATTCACTCTTTTCTCCCATTTTACTTGCAATATATGTTGTTTGACTCTCCTTTTCATGATCCATCCATGCCTTTGGTCTTCCTTATTCATCTGCAACATTTCCATCAACAACTCAAGATGGAAATTTATCTCTGCTTTCTCTCTATCCATCTCCTCTTGACTCATTCTTATGCCATTTGCCTTGGCATCTTTCTTCTAATATCCTGTGTTGGGGCTTATTTCTAAACCTATGCAATGACTATCAACAATGATCTTTTCCTCCTTTGTGAACTTCATCTATTCACTTGTGGACTACACTTAAGCCTCCCTTTTCAGCAAGCCTTTGTACCTGCTTTTGATATCTTAGCAAGCTTTTCTCCTTAAGCTTGATCAATGTTTCTCTGCCTATGGAACCATTCTTTGAGAAACTCTCTTGCTCCTCTTTGCTTTTGCATCTTCCACTTCCTTTGAGAACACTCTTATCCTTTCTTGTCCAACCTTCATCTAGATTCTTCAGGTTCTTCACCACTTTCCTTCATCTTGTAGCCTTCTTTTGAACCTTCCATATGACTTTTCATAGCCACCTTCTCTTCTGTGTGAGCTTATACACCTACAACCAATCAACATCTTTCTGAGTTGATCTTCTCACCAAGCTTCTCCTCCGTCCAGTTCCCAAGTCCTCTTTTATTTAGAACTTTCACTTAGCACTCTTGCTTTCTCTATGGTTGCTACATTCACTTCTCTTAAGGTCTACTCCAGCCCTATCTCTTCCAAGCCTCAGCGGGAATAAGGTTATGCTAAAATATCTAAGAACTTCCAAAAGTTCTTCATATAGTTTTACTGCTATAGTCTTGTGCCAAACTTTTCCATTCATTCAATTGCTGCAAACATTCATACCTTTGCAATCAAGTTATGTCTATGTTGGTCTTTACCATTCCTATGAATCTGATTCTGCAGTTATGTCTCTAATCTCCATGCTTCCACTGTGCATTCTTTCAACGTACAGCTACTTCCACAACAATCAATCCTGAACAAGACTTCCATTCACATCAATTTAGATCTCATTCCTAGAATGATCAAAATGCATCCGTGCCTTTGAATAACGCTTTGAATCTGAGCCTCAACAAATTAGAATTTACACAGAACTTTATTTGCTTTCTAAGCATCTATTTCACCAACAATATCTAATCATAACACAGTTCATAATTCTGTGTTAATGGTTTGAATTTCAACAATACAATACCCTGCAAACATAACAAGTAATCTCTTCCTCATGCAATCTACATATATACAGTATAAAGGTCACTTCAAATTTCCTTAAAAATTCCCTTCCTAGTAGAAAACAATATTCCTTTGTTATCACAACCTACCACCTATGATCAATATTCATCATGCTTGTTCTTCCTTCTACTAGATAAAACCTGCTTTACTATGATCATCCTTTCTGCAACTCACTTAATTCACTGTTGGAACTATCAATCTCTGTCTAAACGAGGAAAATAACTTATGTGTTGGTTACTCAATTACAAAGAATGTTCCGCTCTGATACCAAATTATGCAGCCTAAGCCACACATACCCATAATATGCATATAAAATGCATGTCATATACATGTCCCAATAATTTTAAATATTCATGTTTAGTAAAACCTTCTTAAAACCAATCAGTTGCGCGTTACTTAAATTTTGTACATGGATTTTCCCCCTAAGGTTCCCACTTACCTAACCAATCACTGTCGGTCCATCTTTGACTTTTCCTTTTGTCAAGTGCTTCATTCTGTGCCATTGATTTCTTCCTTCAGATCCAACGGATATCACGTTGTATGCTCACCAACTAACCCATACGATCTCCACCATCGATGTGACCCATCTAATCGAACAAATATCACTCAATCCCATGCAGATTCTAGCATGATCATTATCAGGTCGAGAGCAGGCGAAAAAAATAGTTTTCTCATGCTACATGTCGACCACTAAGGTTAATCATGTAGAATTTAGAAATACTGCTCCCCACCTTTAGGGTGCACAAGATACCACTTACCATCTTTTCAAGACTGCTCTGTCCTTCTACTAACATGTTAACCTATGCATACTTTCAGAAGCAATATGCATCAGATCACCCATTAAACGGACAGTCCAATCACTTTGAACCTTAAACTCTTGACTTCATTTTGTGCGACTTAATCCTAACCGTCTATCTCCCTCACTCTCGTTCATTGATCTGACTGGTCCAACGACTGTGCTTCGCTACTACATTCTTCTACATCTCACCATGTAATAGTCTTCTTTCTTCTTTGCCTTTGTATTTATTCTCACCTTATAGTCCTCAATTGTGCTGATCCCGATCTTCAGCTCCGTTATTTCACTCTTTCGCACCTTTATGCTTCCTTCGTAAATCCTTAGGGTTTAGGAAACCTTGCAGTTATACCTTATCTGATACGGCCCATAATATTTAGGTGATAATTTATTCTTCCCTTGTTGTTTTAGTGATAGTTGCTGATAAGTTTGGAGTCTAACAAAGACCCAATCTCCCTCCTCGAACTCTCTTTCAGAGTGGTGTTGGTCAACTTGTTGTTTCATTCTATTGCGAGCCATGGTTATGTTTTCCTTTACTAAGTTGATGATACTTTGACTTTCTCCTAGGTGGTCTTTAACTGCTGGTAACCATATAAGGCTTGGAAAGGTGTTATCCTAGCTGACGCATGGTACATGGTATTATACCACCATTCTATCAGGTGTAGCCATTGGGTCCATTTGTTTTGTTTATCTGTAATGAAACAATGAAGGTATGTTTCCAAGCATTTGTTAACAATTTTGGTTTGCCCATATGTTTGGGGGTGATAGGTTGAACTCATGTTGAGGGATATTCCTGCTTGGTGGCAGAATTCCTTCCAAAATTTTCCCTTAAACCTTACATATCTATCGTTGATGATGACCTTAGGAAAATTGTGTAGCTTGTAAATATTTTTACAAAAGATATCAGCGATTTGTTAAGTTGTGTCTTTCCTTTTAATAGCCATAAAGTGGGTATTTTTAGTGAGCCTGTCGACTACTACAAATATTTTATCCTTTCCATCATATGCAAGTAGTCCTTCAATAAAGTCCATCGAAATCTCCTCCCACTTCTGATTTGGAATGTGTAGTGGATGTAGAAATCCTGGAGTTGGAACATTTTCTCTCTTCTTCCTTTGACAAATATCACATTCTGCAACATATTTCTGAATTTCCTTACTCATGCCCTTCCAATAAAATGATTTTTGGATGTTTTAGTAAGTCTTGTAGAATCTGACATGTCAAGCTGCAGGAAAATTGTGAGACTCTTTTAGTATTTTCATCTTAAATTTGGATGCAAGTGTTACATAAATTCTACCCTTGTACCATAAGATGTCATTCTTCCACTCGAAGTTGGTATACTGAATGATATTATTAATCATGGAGTCACAATCCTCATCCTTGGCATATTCGGTTCGTATTTTGTCCAACCATTCTAGAAGAACTATCATGGCGGCACATGTTGCGTGGTCGTCATCCTTACATGAGATTGCATCAGCTATGACGTTCTCCTTTCCTTTCTTGTGCAATATTTCTAAGTCAAAAGCTAATAACTTCTCAATCCACTTCTGTTTTTTTGTTGATAATGGCTTTTGCTGAAGTAAGAATTGAAGACTGTCGTGGTCGGTTTGGATTGAAAATTTACTCCCAAGAAAATATTGGCACCACTTTGTTAAAGCATGTATGATGGCAAGCACCCCCCTTTGGTATGTTGGTTTTAAGACTTATCATTTATTAAGCTTCTTGCTCTCGAATGCTTTAGGGTTGTTGTCTCGCATTAATATGGCTTTGATTCAAAATCTAGAAGCATCACATTCGATTATGAACGTGTTGTACTAGATACAACCAACCTCCAAAATTTTTCCTTAGCCTGTTTTGGAGCCTCCCTACCAACCCTACATGGCACTTGGTTTTACTTCGTCAAGTACTCAAGCCTCAGTGTTTTCCTCACACAAGAGCAGCATGTCAATCACATTCGATCCATTCCCCTCATAGGTTGCTTATCCGGACTTTGTCTAGCTGTAGGCTAAGTAAATTCCCCTTGAAAATTGCACATTTCTGGAGGGCAACCAGCCTTACCTCTAGGAATTGCGCAATCCTCTATGACAGCTTGTTGGTCTCCAAGAATGCACAATCCTACCAACCAACCCTCCCAGGTGGATTTACACAGTTTTCCCCATGAGTAGAATATTCAGCCCAGGATTTGTGAAAATCTGGGAAAAAGTCATCTACTCTGCCCAGAAATTGCACAATCCCCTTGGGCAGTCAGCCCATCTGATAGTTAGGAATGTGCATTTTTCCCAAGCAGTTGAGCATTGGCATGCATGGGCAGTCCGATTGACTAGCTCCACCCAAGACTGAGGAAACTTGACATGCAAGCATGCATGAATTGATCTTCCTGGAATAGTAAGAGACAACATGCAAAAGGCATCCCATGATTCAGGGAGCTATTTTTAGCAGTTGGGGGCTACATGCAAAGTTGTTTTAGAAGTTTCCTCCAAGTGTTGTTTTTTCCTAGATTTGTGGCATGCACATCATGATACCAAACTTAATTATTCAATGCATTAGAGCTCGTTCATTCACAACAATCTTGAAGCTTTGACATCCCACAGTACATCCAGGACTCTTCGACACATCTAGCTCAGCTATTCACGGGTAAGTGCTCTCAACTTGTCTTTTTCACATTTTTGTCGCTGTTTATGTACTTGCTTGTGTGAGTGTTGTTTACTTGATTTCTTTGAATTCCTGCTATCTTTTACATATATTATAGCTTGTACTAGCTCTATTTCAATTTTTGTTTCTATCTCACTACTATTGCATGCATGAAACTGTTTTGCCCGGGCGTTCGCGCAATCGGCGAACGACCCCATCCACATGCATGTTGATCGGTTTTCTCAATCTTCCATTCATGTTTTGCATGCATTGTTTATCACTTCTGTTATCACTTAGTGTCACCACACATTTCATCGACTTATTTGCTTTCAGTTGCCCATCGGCGAGTCGGACCAACCTTGGCTCGGTCTCTGCCTTCACCAAGGCTGCATTACACAATATGGAGAAGGAAGGCTCACCTTCCACTCTAGATTTGTGCATTCTAGCCCATCACTAGCTTCTTGGACTGAATTGAGCATTTCTGGAGGTTAGTGGTTTCTTGGCCCAAAAATTTGCACAAATTTGTCCCAAGGCCTTAAATATTCCCCAGTTGGAATTGCGCATTGCGCAATCCCAGCAGCCAACTACCCAACTAGATTACACATTTCATAGATACACCAGCCAGTCTAGCCTCCCAGTCAGTTCAGGTTGCCTTTTGCACAGTTCTAGTAGCAATTCACTCAGCCTCCTAGTGAAATTCGTGCAATCTTGCTCATCCGTTCCCCAGGTATGTGTTGTGTCCTTCCCCGAATTTGCTTTGTTTTCACTGACATATTTCTTGCCATGCATGTTTCTTGTTTCCAAATCTTTCAGGTGTTCATCTGTCTCAATGGCTTCCAAGAGAACAAGATCTCAAGACACTGATGGTATGGTAGTTGGAGTAGCAGCTGAGCAGGTGTCCTCTGGTTTTCCGATCTACGAAGATACGAAGTTGTATCTAGACAAGAACATCAAACTGAAGTGGCAAGAAGTGAATGAAACATTTGTAGGTACTTTTGGGGAAGACCTTGTGTTATCACTCTTACGGATCTCCAAGGCCAAGGAAGAGTCCAGCTGAGGTAACTACAGACCAATATTTTGACTTGGTAGCTAGCCTTACCAAGCCGAAGAGGGCTCTCTCCAAAGGATCATAGCCAGGAGGGTTGGATGGATTAGGGTTTTAGGCTAGGTATAAAATGCAGAGGATGTTTTGATTTGATTTGGTTGGGGTAGTCACTAGATGAGTGATTTAGGTTAGAGAGTGAACTAGCCCAGGGAAAAAGAGAATCAGAATTGCAGACATCTGATGGGGAAAGGTAGGAAAGTTACTTTAACACTATAGTAATATAGTGATGAAATGGTTTAGACTAATGAGATGTTAAAAAGAGCATGAAAAATCATGAATTCTTTTTAAACTGAAGAAATAAAACAAATTATGATGATTTTCCTAAAACAGAGCATAGAAGATGAATTCTTCTTATCACACCTTGAAAATAAAACATATTTAAATTGAAATGGATCATTAAAGGTACAAAACATTCACACATATGTAATTGAAGAGGAAACAATATCAAAATATCATGCCATGGGAATCCCACCAAAATAGCTGCAACTCATCCAATATATTTCATGCCAAAGTCTGAAACGCTAGTACAACATACAATAGAGTCCAACATGTAGAATGACTAGGAAATTACATGATATAGGCCTCAAACCAACTCATCCTAGCCTCAGGGGTCGAATCCATGAGAGGAGCAGTTACAACAAAAACTAAACTGATATCTAGAGTGTAGGGTGGTCATAGAGACTCATCCCTAACTTCAGTAAACTAATTCATTATTAGTCATGGAGGCCATTTACCTAATGTACTTACCCTAGGTAATAGTAAAAACATAATAATTACATCAATTACATCAGTAAAACAATGATTTCCCATAGGTAAAAATCAAATTTGGAGAGAGACAGTGAAACATTAGGCCAATTGTCAAACGTGCAGCGCCAGTGTCAAATGCACAACGCCATCTTCAACCTCACTTTTACCTACCTTCTTGATGCCCAAATTTATCCTAGGATATCTCATTAGAAAGATTAGCCTTTCTAGATTCCAACACTTCCCCTGGTTTTCAAAATGGGATTGCTTTGGCCCTCCAAAACGCCATTCTCCCAAGACTACTCAAACACGCAGTGCCTCGTCCAAGAATGTGGCAGAAACATGATGTTTTGGTAGCTTTTTGCCTTTTCACCTACCATTTTTGCTTTCAAGGGCTGGAAAAATGGTTTTCCTGGATGTCTTAGTCCTTGCTTCCATTCCTCCAAAATGTGACCAAAAAAAGTGCACAACGTCATGCATTTGACCAAACAACTGCTATGAAATTGCCTCAAAAAAGACAAGAAAGACAATATTACTAAAAATGAACCAAGAATCTTCAAAACTAATCAAGAAGCTCATGTTTGGTGTGGCTAGGCATGGAGTGGAGACTCTGCAAGTATATCAAGCTTCTTATTTTCTTCTTGGTGAGTTAGGACTTCAATTCTTGCCCTAGCAGCCTTGAGCTTTGCCCTTGCTATTTGGTTTCTTCGGAAATAATACTTTGCCAGATTTCTTTGGATGTCAGTGTCTCTTTTGGCCTTGTCTAGGAGATTTTCAAGATGGTTGTTCACCCTCTCAAGCCAATGCTCATGTTTTTCATTGATCATTTTGGCAAATTGTTCATTTAGGGTGAGCTCATTAGCTAGTTCAACCTCTTTATATTTTTCTAGCTCCAATGCTATTTTTAGGCCTCTGGTCCTTGGTCTTCTTCTTAGCACCTGTTCCTCCAGTTGGTCACTATAGTCCATATGCTTCATCAAGTAAAGCCTTAGCTTTTTCAGCCTCCCTCTTTACCTTGATGAGCTGAATCTCCATGAGCTCATGTTTTGTTTCAAACTGCTTGTTTTACTGCTCATAATATGAGATGATGTATTTTTCCCTCTACAAGTTGACGTGGAGCTCCCTGATGAGTGCATCCTTTTCCTTGAAGACAATGCTTGTTGAAAATGCAACAAGATGATGGAGCTTAGTGGAAAGAAGTCGCCTTCACTAAGTGGGCCCATAGGCTATTTTTGGCACAAAGTCTATTTTTAGACATATGGATCATGGTCTATGAGTTGCAGGATGCTATTTATGGATGATTGGTCATGTTGGTAAAAATAGATGGACCTTTATTTTTAGACATATGGGCAGAGTCTATTTTTAGACTGCCAGTCAAAAAATAGAACAGACGAATATTATTAGCTCTTAATAATATTTGGACTATAAACATTATCTTATCCTCTTGTAGCACTTTAGTTCGAGCTACGGATGTGGCACTTGCAACTGCCAGAAGGAAATATGCTTTTCCTATGGGTTAGTTGAGCTATTGCATGATGGACTTCAATTATAACTCAAGTGATTGAGTTTGGTGGAGTTGATTGAGGAGTTGAGGGAGTTGTGTTCAGTTTGACTTAGTTGAACTAGTTGTATTTAGTCTAACTGACAAATACACTAGTGATGAGTGGTGTGAATTAATTATTAATTAATTCACTAATTATTAACTCATAAATCAACTAAAGAATACATCAGTTAAGTGCATGGACAGTTCAGTGGAGACAAGTGTTAGAGGTGGGTGAAAGGGTGAGACTACTATCAGTTGTGACTATAGCTGTGCATGAGATTTGCACAATAATTGATTAAGATTGCCAATGAGGATTGTGCCGTACAAGCAAAGGGATTTCGAACTTGGATCTCATCTATTCTCAACTTGGATTTCGCAGTAGAGGCAGGAAAAATAGTGGAGGAGATTTGAACCCGTGACTTGTTCAGATCTGAGCTAGTTTGTGTGTAGCATGTGGAGATAGTACTGAGTACTTGTGAGGAGTATTGTACTATGTATTGTTACATGTTCTCTATCATTATGATATACAAATAGTTGGGGGTTTTCAGCTGTATTATTTCCCCATTACATACTGTGTTGATATGTGTGATTTATGTTTCAATGTGCGCATGCGATTGTTTTTTTTAATTCTGCAAATTAATGATCAATGGTAGAGGAGGTTATGTATTATGCATGCATTCCGCAAATAGTGTATAATCAGGATAATCTCTGTGAATAAGTGTTATATTATTCAAATTTATACAATGCTTTTTCTCTCATTTTCATCATGCTCACTTAGGTCAACTAAGTCAAAATCCTACTTTATCTCATGGAGGTCATCATCCTGCTGCTAGATCTTTGTCTTCTTTTCCTTGCTCTTCTATACCTACTTTGCTGATGAAGAAGTCAAGGTCCCTCCCAAAATCTATGGGGTAAACACTTTCCTATGTCCCCTCTGATAAGTATGTGTCAAAGTGCCCAAATCAGCCCCTTTAGGTTTGTTGACTTCAACCTATTCAATCTGCTCTCACTCTCTAATTTCATCTTTGTTAGGTGAATGAATATGCTCATGGAATGGTGATGATGGAGGTGATGGTGAGGTTGACTCATCATATGAGGATGAATGATCTATGGGCTGAGATGGAGGAATGGAGGTGGAAGGATGAGATGATGAAGGGATGCTTCGAACATTCTGAGTAGATGAATGAGTGAATATGGGATTAGCTATGAAGGTACTCCATGCAGCGTTGAGTTCCTTGAGATGATAAAGGACTAGGATTTTAATGAGGGAATGATGAAATAGGATCTTCATTTGATCTTTATACTCCCTCTTTTGGGAAATATAGGCCATATTCTCAACACTCCGGAAAAGATAGTAGGGTATATTAAGCATTTTTACCCTAGTGAAATGCATTAAAAGCAAGATGTGATAAGAATAGAGCCTAGAAAATCTACCTTCACATGAAAAATATTTCATAATAATCGTCATCATTGGGGCATATTTGTCAAGGAGGTGTGAAAAAGGAAAATATCCCCTTCTTTCATTTCAGTACCTTGGTTTCATGTAAGGATCATAATAATGTCTCTCCAAATCACCTTGTTTAAACCATTTCTCCCGAACATCTGGGATTTTGGTGGCAGTTGATATAATGGTATTAGATAAAGTAAACGTTATACATGCTAGAGTGAATTGGTTGTCTTGGAGTTTAGCTATGAAGAGCCTAGTCAACTCAGGATGGTGTTGGACTACCTGAACTTGCTCACAGAAATCATAACAACCTAGTGATTTGAAGGATATCACAATCATAGGAGATGCAAAGAGTTCCCAGAGATATAGGGGCTAAAATATGTGTATTTGGCCTCCTTTGTGAGCTTTCTTGACCTATGTTTCTTCTCTATCTGTTTCCTCTTCCTAATTGTGTGGTTTGTATTCCTCATCTGCCATGGTGTTTAATATCAAACCCTAGGGAGGTATGAGGTAGTGGGAATGTATTTTTTTGGAAATAGTAAATGGGGAAGGATAAATATGAAGATGATGGATGAAGGGATATATGTAATGGAGGGGGATATAGGGTAGTAGTATGATAGCTTAGGGATGGGGGAAATTGTTTGCAATATAGGGGGTTTGGGAGCCTAGGTAGTTGCATCACGTAGGACTTACGGTTTTGGGACAAAGGGTGGTGGGCTCCAATATTGTAGCAATGATGCTGCAACTCCTAGGGTTCCCTTCTTTACTTTTATCAACCCGGTAGTTCGTAACAAACTTGGAAGTGACGGTGCTATATGCACAAGTACTAGCTCTTTCCATAGACTATCACTTGATCAGCTAGCACAAGTCCGCTAGGAGTTTAAGCCAACTTCTATGAGCTCTTAGAATAAGCTTTTAACTGTGATGGATGAAAGCTAACTCAGGAGGCTAATCTACTTGCAGAAAGAAGCTGAAAGCTGAAAAGAAACGCAAACCCTAGTTTTACCAACTAGCCCTACTGGTGCAAGAAAAGAGATGAAAGCGGTGGAATTGGATGCCATTGACTATTGGAAAGGTAAAATGCATGTGACTAAGCTAATTTTGAAGAGAAATATGAAAAAAACATATTTTTGCATTTTTGAGTAATTTCGCACAATTATTATGCATGTGCTTTGACTATTTTTTGATTGTACAGAGGCTGATTGGTGAAAGGAAATGGAGTGGGAACTTGCAGGAGGTTGGGAAGGTGATAAGAGGGCCTAAGGGGTCCCTAACACCCTTCCAGAGAGTTTCAAAGTGATCAGATCTCGAAAAACCGCTCACGTGAACTTCTACAGGAAGTCTGCAGGGGTTCTACATGATGTTTTACAGGAAGATCCGAAAGAGGATTTTGGAGGGTTGGTGGTGGAAAAATGGTGGGAAAATGGAAATGGAGGTTGGATGAGGATGTGAAGGGGTCTAGGACCTGGTGAATGAATCTAAGGAGTGATTAAGGTGATTGGACTTGTTCAAGGATGGAGAGAGTAATGTTGCACAAGAATGTAGAAATTAGGGGAAAGTGGGAAGATGTGGCAAATGAAGGGAAGGAATCTTGGATTAGGGGTTGGGTTAGGTTGTATGATGGAGGAAGGGTAGGTAGGGAGGTATCACAGGTGTTCTGCACACTATTTTTCAAAATTGATCAAACAAAGACTAGGAAAACCAAAGATCTAGCCATTTTGACCTAATTTGACCTAAAAACCAGAAATATGGTGAACATAAGTTTATTAGCAGAAAATCATGCAAGATAAATATGGAAAATAAGAAAGAACAAATTCTAAACATGCAAGTACAACTGGTATCAACTTTCCTAGCTAAAAACCTAACACTAGCAATTGCATTGAAAGGCAAAAACAGTGTTTTTGTGGCAGCAAGTATGCCTTGGTCTCAGCTCATGGTCCCAAGGAGGGAGAGATGGGATCAAGGATTGCTTGATGGCCTTATTTAAAATATTTTCTTTTAACAAACTGTCAAATCAACCTGAAGTGTGAAAAGCTATTTTAATAATCAAAAACAACCTATGTAACAAAGCAAGATCTTAACCTAAATAACATAAATTATTCTATGAATGTAGCAAAGACACATAAAAGTACACAAAGGAGGTGTTGCACTTGGGTTGGGCCCAACTCCAAGAGCTACAGCCTCCTAATAAAGATCAGAGCTGGTGCAAAGCTGGATTCATCTTTATTGATCAAAAAATAATAGTTACATCCCAAAAACTGTCTACAAGAAAAAGCTCGAAAATGTGTTAATATAGAGCTACACTAAAGTGCAAAAATAGACTAACAAAATGACTAACCTACTGACTAAAATCTAACTACAATCTGACTAAAAACTGACTAACTCAACTGAGGCCCTAAGCCTTCTTATTTATACATATTGAGGACCCCAACAGCCCTCCTAAACTTTAGGAACTCGGCTGCCAAAACTTGCAGTTAATAGTAGTCCTACTTGACTTGCTTGGCTGCCCCTTATGCTCT
>APFE030619334.1:16184-33523 GCA_000404065.3 Pinus taeda
TAAATTGTTCCATTTGAATAGGTGAGGGAATCCCACATAATAAAACTGGCATATGAAGAGCAAGTTGTGGGGCCATGGAGAAACCCAATGAGGGTTAAACGAGCCATCAGGTGGCTAGGGGGACCCATGCCTAGTTTATACTCATTTTTCTCAAAATTTCACAAGGAATCCACTAGTGTAAAATTTAGATTTGAGTAGTGGATATAAGGGTTCATATATGAAGCCAACATGTTACATTAATGCTTGGCACAAAGATCAAGTCAAATATGCAATTTTCAGAAGCTGGTTGTGTTTACAATCAAAAGTTCTAGAATGATGAGACAAACCTGTTAATGTTATGTTTGATGTATTTTAAGCATATGATGGATTGTTTTGGCATGGAAACCAATGTGAGTCTCATGCATTTTTGATTTTATACTTTTTGAGATTTGTAAAAGGAAGAACATATATTTGTATATATGCTTGATTCCATGGAGAAGATTCAAAGAGGATCTATGCCACTTTATATGGGACTTTAACCCCTTTTAAAGGGAGAAAAATTGATGCCAGTTGTTTATGAGAATTTATTACTTTTGTATTTTCAATGGAGAAGGTCTCTTTGTAGGAGATACATTTCCACATGAGCAAGAGTTTATTCCTTGTATTGGAAAAGAAGAGCCTTATTGAAAATTAGCTAATGAAGCTACTACGAAGTTGAGTAGAGCCCGAAGACATAGCTCACAAGATGTGGGTGAACTTTGTCATTAAGTTCTAGTACATTTGTCCATATTCTATCTTCTCCATGTGCTTCTTCTTCATGTGTGTTGCACTTATGGTTATTTCATTCTCTTTATGAAATTCATTTTAGAGTCATCGAGGTAAAGATTCCATATCATTATTCATGGTAGAGCTACATAGTATGGCTAGAAAAGGAAATGATTCATAGGAATACTACATAATATATCCATGAATTGTCATTATTATTGTGGTATCATGCCCATGAGTCACTCCCATTGTTAGATAACTTACAACCATAAATTCTCACCATTATTAGGCTTCAATTCATGAACACAAGAAAAAATATATTTTCCCACTAACATAATCATGTTAGATGGAAATATTCATGAATGCATTAGAGAGATTGAATAATAAAATGAGAATATTGACATATCAATGTATACCCAACTTTGACATTGATCCCACAACATATATATTATTTTCCTTACATTACATTAATGGTGGTATGTTAATGTCACTATTAATTCATGCTTAGTTAACATGGACCTAGAAGTGGATGAGGAAAACTTGCATATGTCACTATATTAGCCTTCATATGTCACTATATAAACCGTCATACGTTGTTATATTAATGTTTTGGGATATGGAAAAATGAAAATTGATCAGCATATCAATGTGCATATATAGATATATTGAAATTTTTACATTTCAAGTGTAGATATACCAAAATTATTAATTAAAAAGAAAAAATTATAGAAGTTTTTACCTTGAAATTGTCAATGCAATATCATAAAAAGGTCGTCTTTTTCACCAAATATAGTAGTGAACCTTAATTCCCTTAGATTGACTCCATTTCCACCTCTAAGTTATCTAGCTTATGCATTTGTTTACCCTTTCCAAATGCGAAGGAAGGATATTTTCATCATAAATTGTAACAATATTGTTGGATTCAATGTGATTCTCCATAGATGGGATAGGATCATAACCTGAAGATACAAGTTAGATTCTTTGACCACTAGGTTCGGTCAGCCCAATGTTTAACAATATAAATAGAAATTTTTTAATACTAGAGTTTATTATGTTTTCCCTTATATGGTTGTGAGTTGGTATCCCTTAAAAAAGGGCCATAACACATGTCCATGACCAACTTTTTTTTGGAATGGGAGGTTATATTTTCACAATCCAATGATTCTGTGATCTAAATGGAAAGTGGAATACACCCATGGTATTGAAATTCAAGAAGGTTATAAATAACAAGCCTCACTTTGTAAAAGCACATATTCATCCACATAACATAGCTGTAATAGTTTATATTATTTAATAAAGAGTTTCTCTCTTTTGAATATGGGGTTTTCTCTTCCGCCACTCGATGATCAAATCTCTTTGATATTGGTCATCCAAGATCAGTGGTTTCATAAGTAAGTTATGAATCCATGGAAACTAGGATTTTCATATCATGTGTGTGAGGGTTTCCAAATATTATCTATTTGATTTTCATAATTTATGGGGATGGGTTCTAGAAATAGTCTCCTTACTAGTTCCATGCTTGCTATCATATGTATTGGGAAAGTACAATATTATCTTGTGTACTTTCATATTCTTTTGTTCCTTATGGTTATGGAAGTTTAAGTTGCTCGATGGGCAGACAAGTCGTTGGTAACCTAGCTAGACTATGACAATGCGACATGCACAATAACCCCACTGGCCCAAAACATGTACCCATGATTAGATCCACTATATATTGCACCACATAGGGGCATCTTACTAAAGAGAAGAAATTTGTGCTTTGAATTCTCTAACAAATAGAAATAAATCTTAGCATTGACAAGTATTAATGGAGTGAATAGAAATAGATGGAGAATATCAATCTTGCTTTGTCTTAGAATCAAGTATAGGATTGATGAAGCCTAGGGTTAAGTGTGTACATAGGTTAGTGCCTAAGGATAAGTCACAAAAAAACACACCAGGTCATTGAAGCTCTATTTACAGAGGGACTGCTAGGCATAGATTGATTGGTAGACATGAAGCACATCTCTAGGATAAGAATTGTTTCACGTAGGGACAAAATAGAAAGGGCATGCAAGTTAAGAGAAATGGTTTTTCAAGAAGAGTTTTAAAGTACCAAGGTTTAGCCAAGAACCATCACAATGGATGTTAGGAAGCACACAACAAATACCACTACTTGGGAACATTCAACACCCATGAGGATGTAGTCACGACCTACAACATGGCAACCATTGAATACCCAGGTTTAAATGGTATAAACAACTTTGACTTGAGCTTCTAGATGGATCTTCTCCATCTAGTGAAAAATGTAATAATTGTCCATGGAGAAAATTTTGTTGTTCCCAATGATGATTCTAGATTGAATCTCATTCTCGGTGGCATGGCCACAAAAACCTTGAACGACAAAGACACCATGTCTTCCTTGGTGTTGCCTCAGCTTTCTTGGACGCCCCCCAATTTAGTGATAATAAAGAAAATGAATTGTCTGGTGTAATAAGATATCCCACTAACCTAAAGCATATTTTTACTTTGTCATCATAAAAATTCAAGGATATTAGGACTTCGTCAATGATTGGCTATAACCACAACCACAAGCCAAAAGTAGATTTGCACAATATCAAAACCACTAATTCCATAGATGATTTGGAGATATTCTTATCTAACTCCACCATTATGTTGGATCTGATGTGGATTTTTCTCTTAATGTGGTGTTGGCACCTTGCGATGGTCGTGATGTTGGTTTATACCCTCTATTCCTGCTTTCACGCAGGTCGTTAAGTTCTAGGGCTCTGTCAGTCTAGCCGTTTATTCCGGCCTTCAGTACCTTTGCAAAGGAGTACGATCGACCTTTGTGCAGCCCTAACCTATGGTCCAAGTACATTCGGATTGCTATGACAGTGTATTATACAGGTTCCCAAGTTATCTTAAGTGTTTTACTTATCTTACTAAACAATCACAGTCAGCATCGTGTAAACAAATATCCTTACTTATGTTTGACTAACTAATATAGTCACATACATTCGCACATCATAGAAACATTGTAAATTAAACCCAAAACACAATATAACGAGATTAATGAACAAGAAATAGATACACAAAATTTGCAAAATACTTCTCTTTATTGATATCTTCATATTATTACAAACTCTATCCATCATGTGCACATAGTTGCATGGGTCTGTGCACATAACTGCAGAGCCTCTACCTATGCTAAGACCCAAAACTTAGAATTGTCTACCAAGACTCCACGTTTTGTCCTCTACTCCCAAAAACTTAAGACTACTTAGAGATTACTTACTTAGCTGTTTTTATAAAATCCCATGATCCAGAGACCATGGGTAGATCTTTATGGTAAACTTTACACTTTACAAAATAAGGGCGGACAACCCTTCATGACTTATGACACATTCGAACTCTTCGACCACAAAATGCGGAGACTTTACAACTTTATTACAAAACTTGTCCCGAAACATGGGATTTTAGCCCCAAAACTGTCCTTAGGGGATCCTGTTTCCAATAGCCCCCAACAAAAACATGGTGAGTCACCCTCGAGTCACTCTGCAGGTGCAAAGATCTTAGCACAAAGACCTCCCATCTCAACCTGTATGATCGTAACTTTGGCAGTGCGCAGTGTAGTTGCCTACTTTACTTCTTCAACCATCTGCTTGGTCATTGCTCCTAAACTATCAGCCTGAAGCTTCCACTGATTTTCTTGCAGAGTAGCAAGCTTCCCTTCAATAGAGGCCATAACCGCATAAGCCTCATCCAACTAGGGCTTCAAGCGCGCCTTTAGCACCACTTCCTTGTGTTGCACGACATCTACCTATTCTTTCAACTGCTTGGCCTCCTGTAGCTTTTCCTGTCTCTACGTGAGCATGAAAGTTCACATTGTGCCTTTTACCTCATCATAGCACTGTTGCAGTTCTAACACTTCTCTCTCTAGCTGTTGTACATTCGGGTCCTCCTGCAGGCTTGTCAGGACCTCGAACAACTGCTCAAAAAGTTGTGTGAAGTCTGCTACTACACTGTTGACCGCTACTATTGCCTCTATGAGAATGGTTGCATGCTACTCCTTTATTTTTGGCGGAGTTGAAGGTTGGGCCTTCAACTGTAATTCTGTAATCTATAGGTTCAACTCGAGTTGAATCCTAAGCATCTTTGTGTGAGCATTACGCACGCCTGTAGGAAGCTTGTGGATGTGCACCTCGGCCGATTCTTCCTTAGGAATGGCCAACTCTAGGACCATTCGGCATGCCTCCTCCAAGACCTAAATTATACGCTTGTTTTCGTCGGCTACCTTGGTCACAGTAGCAATGGAAGAGTCTTGTTGTAGGGCCATCTTCTCATTTTTAATCCATTTCTCATTGATCACCTGTAGAGCGTGATTTTTGTGGGCCCTCAACTCTGCAATCACTCCATCCTATAATAGGTGGAGTGCCTCACTAGGGAGCACTGCCAGATTCAACCCTACTCCCTTAAGGGTGGTGAGAGTGGTACTATCAACTTCATTCTCCATGGTCAGTGTTCCATTGGGCAGCACTATCGCACTTGAGACCTTTGCATGCAGCATTTCGGTAGCTTCTGAAGTACCAATAGTGAGGATGGTGGACATTGTGCTAGCCTATAATGCGTGAGTCTGTAGCTCCTATAGAACTGTATTGATGGCCCCCAATATTAGTTGTTTTTGTTCCTTAGACTACTATAGGGCCTTCGCAGTGACATCTTGCATTGTGTCTCCAATGTCATGCAAATCACCCTCTGTGAGGGTGATTGGGTTCAATGACGTCTTAGTGGCCTTGGATTTCTTCCTTGACCCTTCTTTCTCTTGTTCTCGTGGATGCTTGATGTGGGCGAGCGTCGCCTGTGGGTCCACATCGTGCTGCTCTATTTTCTCATCTATCTCTTCCTTTGTGCTGGGCAAAGGTGACCTCGTGCCTTTTTTAGAGCCCCGCTTTGTTCCACCTATTTGCTTCTCCATTTGTTAAGTGGGATCGCACTCTGCCTGAGCCTTGCCAACGGCCTCCTTCTTCCTCTTCTCGGCTAGCTACACCATCTTGAGCTTGGCCTCCTCCTTCTTGCATTGCGCGGTGGACTTTCTTTTCCCCACCACCAAGTTTGATGTAGTGCACCACTCTGTCGACCAACGATCAAGCACTGTGTTGTCTCTTGAGAAACCAATTTCTTGAGTGTGTAGAAATTGTGCTTAAGACATTAATGTTTATAATTATTGTCACTTTTTTGTCATTTAATTGTATGTTGTATTCTCAAATGAAGGACCTGAAAGACTTGGTTTTAAACCCTCAATACTTAGATGACACGAAAATCTCAGAATGCCATTTGATTGTTGAATATAAATGATGAATGAAGAAATCTTGAAGAAGTCATAAACAATACGTTGTTTCAAACAGAATATACTATCTGTGACACTTGGAGAAGTCAAAGCTAATATGTTGTCTTACACAGAAACTACTATTTGTAACTTGAAAGAAATGTAGAGGTGGGAACTCCAAGTATAGGAGCACTCTTTTAAGGGATTTTAACTTAATTTGGATAAGAAAATAAATACCTACAACTTCATTACCATACTTAAAGGAAGAAAAAATTTAATGACACATAACGGAGAAGTCACAAAACCATACCCAACAATGTGTGGAAAACTTCTCATTCTTTCATTAATCAACAGTTTTATCAAGAATACAGTAACGTAGTCTCCAGGTTCTCTAAAGTTCGAAACCCTTCTCTGTAAATTTTCCTCTTTTCATACATTATGAGATAGTTGGTAATCACCAAAACTATCAAACTACTTAACTATTCTCCTAACTGTCTAAAGTAAAAGTTATTATAGAATATTACATATAGGGTAAAAGAGACCTCATTCTCAAGAAAATAAAATAATAGGAAGTAACAAAAATTAGTAGATAATGGCTATTCATTGTTCAAATCGGTGACTAGAGTATGTGGCCTAAGTGTTATTCTGCAAGTTGTAACCTTGTAGATGTCTTGATGACAGTTAGATTGTTTTAACACAACCAACTGCAACTTTACAAGAACTCTGTGCATGAACGCGGGCCCACATATGTATCAGAAATGCTCTGGTTGGCAGAAACACTAAGAAACCATGGAACTGAAAAGGATTTAGACTCTAGTTTGTAAACTTATCATGTCTGCCTGAGTTGTGTGCAATCACCGTCCGATCACACATTCAATAAATGGTCTGATCCTTCAGAACTCAACAAAACTTTAAACTTGTTGAACTAAACCTTATCGCGTCCACCTTTTCAATGACCCTTTGACTCCCATATGGATCCAATAGGAAATAAAACTGCTAGTTAATGATTTATTGGGTCCAATTTTAAAGATAAACCTGATTACATTTTGACCTGATATTCATCGGATCTTGTTCCTTTCGATGAATGACTGCAATTGGCCCAGACTTCAGTGGATTAAACTGTACTTCATACAACATCATGTCCGATCTCCGAAATAAACCCCATTCTAGTTAAATATGCAATTTTCATTGGATCTGTGGCCTGTTGACTGGATGGCCCAAATCTTCTCGTGGGTTTCTCACATTCGTGGGGGTAAAGAATGTACGGGAGCTTCAACGAGGTTGAAACCCCACAGTAATTTGAGGCCACACATTCGGTCAACCATTCTAACATCACAGTCAACTGTGGCGGTTGAACTTTAATTTATCTCCGTGCTCATTGCTTCCTCGTAGCACACCTCAATGTACTTATCAAGCTATCTCTTGATTAGAACTCTTGAACCTGCATGACCTTTAGACAATGGGTCGAGCCCATTGTCTTTTGATTTTTTTTTTTTTAAATAATTACATATGTAATATTTGATTTTTTATTTTTATTTTTATTTTTAAATATTATCAAGTAACCTCAATTGACAATGAATGCTACGACATCTGGCTCCACTTGGGGATAGTGCTTCTACCTCAAGAGCACTAAGAATCACATATTACTGCCTTCACCTCGGGCATGGAGTCATATATTACCTAGCGAATTAAACTTCTACAGAATTTGTACAATGAGTTCACTCCGGTATCTATAATTATAGGATGCTTATGCTTTAGAACTTGAAGTAATACTTGAGGTACTGCTAATTAACAGGCAACTGTAGAGTTTCACCATCAAGATTCTTTGAACTGAAACTTGAGCATTGTCTCTTATGACTTTGACAGGGCATCCAAGTCTGCTGAACATGCTTTCCTATATGTCTTGAGACCCTCATAGGAACAAGCCAAAACATTAGTGTATTGCCTGAAAAGATTAATATATCTCTCCTTATAATTAAGTGAAACTTCCTTGAACAATTTGAGCACCTTTTTCTCCTTTTGGGTTCCAATATTGTGATCTTGTATTTGTTCATCCTGTGAAAGGAAACCGTCACTTGTTCCTTATTTATAATAGGCTCCATCAAAGAAGCACTTCCACACCCCTCCTATTTGCAGCTCTGAATTTAAATAGGTAGAAGTAAGTTACCTTTAGTTATCCTCAGCCAATTCTGCATTGTCATGCAACATGAAGCAAGAAAAGTCATCTTTTTCCTAGCTATATATTGGTGAATTACTTGCTTGGTTATTTGTGATTGTTCTAATAAATGTTGTTTCTTTGTATAGCCTCCTTTCTTTCCCACCAAAAATTGGTATGCCAGCATAAGAAAAATCTAGTTTCAAAATACCACCCAATTTAGCCCCCCATGGCCTAGATAGTAGCATTCCAAACCTAGCAGGGATATTTGCTACCACTACATCCATTACCAAACTTTTGGTTGGGATCTGGGCTAGTGACACCACCATATCTTTAATGCCCCTAGACACTTGACTTTATGTGAATCAAAATAATACAAGTCTTTGTAAGGTTTAGTAACTTGAGGTTTACTTGTTTCATCATTGATAATGGCATAAGGTTATGTGAGGCTCCTGAATCAAACATACAATTGTGCAAGAGTAAATCATGAACCAATAAAGAAATGTAGAAAGGAGGTGTTGAAGAATCTATCTCCTCCACATGTGACAAAGACCACTATTGGCTTATCTTCTTGAAAATTCACAATGTCATTTATATTCACATTCCTAGATAGATTGATAAACTCTGTAATTTCTTTTTGGTAAGCTCGTGTTTTAACCAACTTTGTGAGGGTTACCTGAATTCTAGTCTTTTCTAACTCTTTGGTGAAACTAAACACATGGCTTAGTACTCCTTTCATTCTCATCTTCACTTTTCTTCATGACTGAAATCTCTTGTGGAATGGAAACAAGTTTCTCTAAAGGAATTTTTTCACTTTTGTCTTAAGAGGACTCACCTTGAAGCATTTGAGTCTTGCTACTTATATTTTGTTGTTGCTTTCCTTTATCCAATTGTTTTGCAGGTTGTGGTTCTTGTTCTTATGGAATCGCCTTTTGTAAGGGACCTGGAACTTGCTGCTCACCTTCATCTTCATGACTTCTAGATCTTTTCCTTGATCTCAAGTCATATTTGTTATCTAGTTCTGCCTGCATAAAATTAGAAATTTGCTTCAAACTTCATAAATTTCATTATCATCATAGAGCACATCTATTTCACTATATTCTCCTCCCTCAACACCTACTTCATCTTCATATATTATATACAATGTCAAAATATGGTCATCATGATCCTTGGAAGCTTTGGTACTCCATCAGGATCTGCCTCTATATACAATGGTGCTTGATTTTGATCTTCATCTTTTCTCTCCCTCTGTAAAATTTGCAGAGGTTTTCTTCTATATTGAGGATTAAAATTTCTATTTTGATGTACTTGTCTCTGATAATTCGTACTCTCTAATTCCAATTTAATCAATTTATTAGACAAATTTCTAATTACATTATTCATATCCTCTAATGTTTGATATTGAGAGGATTCTACTTTATCCTTTCCCTTATCTTGGATAGGTTGTGCATCTAGTGTTTGACCTACAGCCACCATATTTTCTTCTATCTCCAATGCATCTATTTGGATCTGATCAAGGGTTGGGGATCTCCTCTCCCTCAATATGAATCCAAAATTTGACTCAAAATCCCCTACAAAAGTTATTTTTGCACTAGCAGGAGGGGGTTTAATCTCCATCGGAAGACTATTGTACAATTTGTTGAACCTTCTAATGAATTCAGAAACACCTTCATCAGATTTCTTCTTGATAGTATTAAACTCTATGAGTGAATACCCATGGTCTCTTTTTTCTCCCCATCTCTGGGTGAATAGATGTTCCATCTCTTCCCATGTTGTAATAGAGTTATTAGGAAGCCCTTTAAACCATTTTCTTGCTTCTCCATCCAAGGATTTGACAAAAAGTCTTAAAACAACATGTAGGTGTTCAACGTTTAGGTTTTCTGTGAAATTACAAAATACTGATATATGATTCTCTGTTGTTTTTTCATCCTCCCCTAAGAAACGAGGAAGAATCTTCAATTATTCTTGTGGCATTTTATTCAACTGTTGTGGCAATTGAATAGGTTCATACCTATTCATAAAAAATGAGGGTGCTGCCATATTTGCTCCTGAATCTACTGAACCTTAATTGCTAGCAAATGTGGAACTTGACTAAGGAGTAAATGGAGTGTGCAAAGGTGGTAATGTAGTTATAGTTTCAGGTTGAATAACTATAGTAGATACTAAAAAAGAAACATACTCTAAAGAATGTTCCTGACAGTTCGGTTCTTGGAATGAATTGGATGTAGAAGGTGACTCTTGGTCAATAAAAGATGAATGTGAAAGATGTGATGAACTGCTGCCTAGTGCAGATAGTGTAGGACTTGGTGTAAGTGGATTTTTATGCCTTCCAACCCTCTTGGAAACTATCCTCTCATGATCTGAAAGGGCTTGAACACTATGATGTGAGGTATCTAACCTTGTATGGGGTCTCTTTGGAGCCAAAGTTATTTCTTTTGTTCAAAACATCCAAATATTTCTTCCTCACTGAACAACTAGAGGAAACTATTGAAAACCCAAGGAAAAGTTTTCTTGTCTTCTCTCCCTGGCAACGACGCCAATTGATGTTGTCTCTTAAGAAACCAATTTCTTGACTTTGTAGAAATTTTTCTTAATACATTAATGTTTATAATTATTCTGCAAGATGTAACCTTGTAGATGTCCTAATGACAATTAGATTATTTTAACACAACAAACTGCAACTTTACAAGAACTCCGTGCGTAAAATTGGGCCCACATATGTATTGGAAGTGCTCTGATTGGCAGAAACACTAAGAAACCATGGAACTGAAAAGGATTTAGACTCTGGTTTGTAAACTTATCATTTCCTCCTGACCTGTGCATGATCACCATCTGATCACACATTCAATAAACGGTCCGATCCTTCAAAACTCAACAAAACTTTAAACGTGTTGAACTAAACCTTATTGCATCTGCTTTTTCAATGACCCTTTGACTCCCATATAGATCGAATAAGAAATAAAACTGCCAGTTAATGATTTATCGGGTCCGATTTTAAAGATAAAACGCGATTTCTTTTCAACCCGATATCCATACGATCTCGTCTCTTTTGATGAACGGTTGTGATTGGCTCGGACTTGAGTAGATTAAATTGTATTTCATACAAAATCATGTCTGATCTCTGAAATAAACCCCAATCTTGTTAACTACATGATTGATGTCGGATCTGTGGCATATTGATCGGATGGCCCAAATCTTCTCGCAGGTTTCTCACATTCGCGGGGGTAAATAATGTATGGAAGCTTCAATGAGGTTGAACCCCCATAGTAATTTCAGGGCACACATTGCAATCAACCATGCTAACAACACAGTCAACTACGGGGGTTGAACTTTAATTAATCTCCGTTCTCATTGCTTCCCTGTAGCACACCTCAGTGTACTTATCGAGATATCACTTGATCACGCCTCTTGAACCTGCATGACCTTTAGACAATGGGTTAGGCCTATTGTCTTTTGATTAATTTTTTTAAATAATTATATACATAAAATTTGATTTTGTGTTTTTTATTTATTTTTTATTTTTCTTTTTAAATATTATCAAGTAATCTCAAGTGAGAATGAATGCTACAACACATTGCATCAATTCTGTCATCCATTTCCAAGTAAGACAAGTCATACCATGTCTGCGTAGGGTCCTTTCGCACCCTAATCAACAGATGGTGAAAATCTTCGTTGAACTCCACGTACCACTGCATGTTGGAAAAAAAAATAGGTGACAACCATGGTTTACGTCTGATGGACATGCAGATGTTCATCTCCATAAAGATCCAGAAGATATTGATATCTTTGACGCGTTGCACATCCTTGGTCTCCCACACCGAAGTGTACTTCACTGCTTCTAGTAAGTCTGGCATGACTGAGGGGAATTAACTGTCTTCTAGTAGCTCCCATGCTACCAACACAATAGACAGCAAGAGCCACACATAGTGGAAAGTCTTGCTAAGCTCTTGTGCCTCATGGCAGTTCGCAAGGAACTCACCACAGAGATAGTGCACCCAATTGAACTGGACTCCTTAGATGCATTGGGCTGCTAGCGTGACGACAGGTGCCAGCACCTCATCTACGCGACACTTCCTCATCACCTATCCTACCAGAATCTGCGTGGCCACCTTGACTGCAGGGTCACTAATACATGAGATGGCATAGCCCCGCGGCTTCTTCACAACCTTAAATTTTTCCATCATGGCCTTGCATGGGCCTACCCACCACATTTTCCAGCAAACATCATGGTCGGATTTTCTCTTGTGTAGGGCTATTGTCTGATCCTATGGATCAATTTTTCGATGATGGGTATTGGCTCCTCTAGCCAAAGAAACCCATCATGCACCAAGAATAGCAGCTGCTTGATGACCAAGACTGTAACTGGGGTGTGGTTGTAGTGCAACACCCATAGAAAGTTGAGCAGACCTTCCTTATATACTCCCCTGAACCACTTTCGTAGTTCCAATGCGGTCATCTCAGTGGTTGTATCAATATTGAGGCACATTAGCTGCTCGGTCACCAAGTGTGGGAACTTCTCATGGTCAGCTAAGTCCCAATCTTCTAGCTTTAACAGTGGAGCCCGCCCTAAGCACGGTCCTTCAAAGACAATTTCGTTCGACAATAGAGGGTTTACAAGGGGACCTTATTTTCATTGATATCCTTTGACACCTTGGTCTTGCCCTTGAACGGAGGGACATACTCAAGGAACCGAGTGGTAGGGTTGTCACCCTAGACTTCAAATTCATCCATGTCTATCCCCAAGTCCTCATTATCCATCCGGATGTCTTTTATTTCTTCCTCCTCCGGATCCAGATTGATGGATTCACCTTTTTCCTATGTGGTGGGCTTGTCCTTTGGTGGGTTTTTTCTTAGTGATGCGCTTACCGGTATCTTAGGTTGCTTTCCCTTCTCATCCTTTGCACTCTCCTTGGTTGGGGTCTGTTTTGGTCTAGGTGTCTGTGGTGATTTGGGAACTTCCACTAATACTTCTATAACCTTCGGAGCAACTTCTTTTGCCTGCCAAACAACCTCCGGCACAGCCTCCTCGGCTATCATTGCTTTGGTGTCCATAGATTCGACGGGTGTCGACATGATGTTATGCAATAACTCTTGTGTCACCTTCAGCAATGTCTCAAATACTAAACTGGCTATTAAAGCTTCAAAGTTCTCGCGGTTCATGTGCGACTGAGAGCTCAACAACTCAATTCTCAAAATGGCAATTGTTTTTCACTGGGAAACCACCTATAATTTATAGGGCATTTTGAATTAAAATCCAACTGTTCCCCCCACATTCGGTTCATTAATGCCGGATTGGCAACAAATTTTCAAGGATTTGACCCATAAATTTCATCTTTAATACTGACTTCCCTCTCCATTTGGCCGCATTTCTACCATCAAATCATGAATAGTGACTTTAACAGTTATTGTCTGCCTCACTTGCGCGATTTCTCCCTGGGTAGCATAGCTCCCTTCACGTTGTCGCGAACCTTGTGACACTTCCTTGCTTTGCACAATCCTCCAATCGCGCAGCTCCCTAACCCAGGAAGTGTAGTTTATAGGCTCGCACCTATGTTCAGCTTCCTGGAGTGCTAAGACTGTGCTACCCTCGTATAGTCACATGGCTGGACCACCAGTGTATGGCTTCAATCGACTACCATTCACCTTTGTTGGGAAGGGATCTCGATTCAATTTAACCAACTAAACTGCTCTGCCAGTGGTAATATCCTTAATGACATAGGGCCCTAACCAGTGCATTCTAAACTTCCCTCAAAATTTATCAAACTTACTGTCATATAATAAAACCAGATCATTTACTTTAAAGGTGCATAGCTTAATATGTCGATCATACCATGTTTTTTCATGCTGCTTTTGGACTTCTTGGTGAAATCCAGCGAGAAATCTCTCTTCCTCAAGCTAACTAGCTGTGAGAGCCTCTCTTCCAGGGCTTCGTGATCCATTTTACCCATGAGTGTTGCTATTCACAGACTAGGAACAATGTATTCCATGGGCATCACTGTTTCAACACCATATACAAGCCTAAAGGGTGTCTATCCAGTCAATTTTTTTCATGTCATCCGATAGGCCCTGTCACGCGGAATGAGTCGATCTTGCGGACAAGATAGACCTTCCTAGAATCTAATGAAGACCTAATGACAAACAAACCAACCAGACACTATCTTTCTCTAAATGCGCTTTAAAAATAATGGCAAACAAATGTGTTTAAGGCCTACCTCATGTCCAACGCAAGTTTGGAGTTGCCTTCGCTCCTTTGATCCAAGTAAGTTCCTTTTTCGCAAACCTACAAACACAAACAAGGCAAACGATTAAATAGCACCTGAATAACAAGTATTATAAAACATATTTAACATGAAATTCAAGGAGTCCATGAAACAAATAACATGAGATACTTGTTGAGAAAAATGAGCTTGATTGTATTAATTCAAAAGGAGAAGAACATTACAACCTTTGCCTTGACGTTGTACAAGCTCCTCCCAGGGTCCAACAAGAAGTCTCCTCTACTTTGACAAGCTTCACTCACTCCCCAATGAAGCCAAAAAGGTATGTGATATCTCTTCTTAAGCTCAAATAGGAAGTCTTGATTTCACTAGCATTTACCCTCAAAAGTTCAGCTTCTAACCTCTCTAGCCACTAACCCAATGCCTCAATTTATAGGGCGATGGAGATCAGTTACCAAGTCCTCCTTCAAAGGGATAGAATCCTCCTTCAAAGGGATAGCTCCTCTTAACAAGGGATTAGTTCCTCCTCTTATGGGATGCATGAACCACTTGGAGCGAACAATCCACGTAAAAAATCCTTCTAGAAAACTCTAGAATTAACCCAAGATGAGTTTCTTAAGATAAAAATTGTGCCTTTTGACTTTCACAGGGGTATGCACCCTCCCCTTTACATACAGAGCATATAAGTACGTAGATATCTTGAACAAAAGGTGCAGGCCCGTAGGCAAAAGTGAGAGAAAGTGCGGAACCAGAGTTACATTACTTTTTTGATGTCTTTCTCTCATTTCTAAAGCTTGTTCTGAAGAGCCGAGGTTTGAGACTTGCTTAGGAAACTGGCATAGGTGGTGATAGACCCATACCGACTGCAAATAATCAAAGTGACGATATTTTTGTGTAACAGATTGCCCCCTAAAGTGCGAAGTCTGTAGTAGATGAGGATTTCATTTATCATTTAGGAAGAGTGAAGTACTTTATCATTTCGAGGATCATCTTGTGGAGAGCCCGGTTGGGACCTGTAAAAACATTCAATGCAAAATATATATATGAGATCATATCATCGCTGAGGTAGGCATTCCCATACTCAGATAAAAACTGACTAGGAGACTGAAAACTGACTAGAAGACTAACTACTGCTCTGATATAGGAATGATCTCGTAACACATCATAAGTACAGATGCATGTGGAGACAGTATGGACGCAACCATCTGTTTATGAATAGTCCATAATATAATGAATACAAAAATTCCTCGCAGCCTGGATGGTGGAAACTAGATCCAGGGTCTTCATTTCTACGTCCCGAAACAGTACGATTCTATCCATGCGATTGAATGTGTCAAAGTCGAACATGGTAGAAACTGCTTGATTACCAGTCAATGATGTAAACTGTTAACAAGCGTGAGAGAAACCACCAATAATGAAAATGGATCTCAAAGTACTCACCACAATCCATGAAATGTGATAAGATGTGTTGATGTCGAACATGTCATGGAATCCTTTGATCGAAATTCAATGATGTAAACTGTCATCAAAGGCGAGAAACCTACCATTGAGGCATGCAGATCTCAAGGTACTGACGATTCCTATATCATGTTTCTAGATAATGAGTTGAAGTCGATAGAAAGCGATACGTCGTAGGCAAGCCCACAACACGAAATCATAGATCAAGCTGAAGAAATTTAGTTGCAAGGACTGACTCAGGTATGTTCAAGATGGATGAAAAACATTTTGTAGATGAATGGCTTATTTGCATTAACCTCTTGAACACATAAGGACACGACAGATGGTTTGGTAATGATTGACCCAAATTTAATACCCAGAAACCGGCTGAAGACTTTCAATATGATTTGATCAACTGTTAAGTAAAGGATTTCCCAACCCAGGTGAATGAAAGTGTCGTGTTCAAGAGTGGTTATAAAGTATGACAAACAGACTCACTTTTCTCTCTTTTCCCCCACCATTTCTGGCAAGTACCTCTTTATTGTTTACAAGCTTGAGGAGGATAACATATGCTTGATTATAAGCTCACCCTTCGGGTGAGTCCAACTTAGTTTAAATTCGAACCCTAAGAAGGAGTGGTCCGTTCTTGTTTGTAATTGAACATGTCCTTTACTATTGAAATTTAACAAGTCCAGTATAGGAGAAACTCGGCATTTTTCATTTTTAGAGAGTCTGAAAAAACTTAAGAAGACTCCACGGCTTGACTTTTTCGTAAATTTGTGTCTCCCAAGCCCGAAAAAGTATAAAATAATACTTGAGAGAACCGCTTGATCTTTTACGACCAAGGAGTACTTTTCGTTATTAGTGTCTTTGATCCGAAAAAAGTAAAAAAGTGACAAAGGACATGTCGTTTTATGACCAATATCGAATTTGAAACGACAAAAGTTCGGCGACCTTTTTATATTTTTACGGTCGAAAAAGAGCTGTAAATCAAGCGTCTTTTAATTTTGTTTTAACGAGCTTAAAAGAAAAACTCGGCAATCTTTTCATGTTTTAGGAGTCAAGAAAGGGCTTAAAGGTGACTCTAAGGTTTCACTTTTTCGTAAGTTTTAACGAGTTCGAAAAAATGATAAAAATGTACTCATGGTTTTCACTTTTTCGTAAGTTTTAATGAGTTCGAAAAAATGATAAAAATGTACTCATATGGCCAACTTTCAATTTAATTTATGAGCAGGAAAAGACGGAAAGAACTCGGCATTTTCATTTTTTTTACGAGAATGAAAGATAGCAAAATAATCTCGAGATTTTCATGAGTTTAACGAGTCTTGAAAATAACTGAAATTGACTCGAGATAGGTTTAATTTTTACAAAAGCTTGAAACAGAGAAAAAATATGCTTCAAAGTAGTTTCATTTTTACACAAGCTTGAAACAGAGAGAAAACTGTGCTTGATGCCCCCTAAGCATAACTGCTAGAGC
>APFE030619334.1:39182-54245 GCA_000404065.3 Pinus taeda
TCAATTTATAGGGCAATGGAGATCAGTTACCAGCTCCTCCTTCAAAGGGATAGAGTCCTCCTTCAAAGGGATAGCTCCTCTCAACAAGGGATTAGTTCCTCCTATGATGGGATGCATGAACCACTTGGAGCGAACAATCCACGTAACAAATGCTTCTAGAAAACTCAACCCAAGATGAGTTTTTTAAGATAAAAATTGCGCCTTTTGACTTTCACAGGGGTATGCACCCTCCCCTTTACATACAGAGCGTATAAGTACACAGATATCCTGAACAAAAGGTGCAAGCCCGGAGGCAAAAGTGAGAGAAAGTGTGGAACCATAGTTACATTGATATTTTGATGTCTTTCTCTCATTTCTAAAGCTTGTTCTGAAGAGCTGAGGTTTGAGACTTGCTTAGGAAACTGGCATAGGTGATGATAGACCCATATCGACTGCAAATAATCAAGGTGACAATATTTTTGTGTAACATGCCCATAGTAATGTGGGTATGCATAGGTCCCAATAACTTTGTTGAGAATTGCAAACCTTGGTTAGCACAGTTTCCAACACCTTATTGAATGCTTCCACTATCCTATTAGCCTATGGGTGATAAGGCGTGCTCTTCTGGTGATATACCTGAAATTCCTCTGTCAGCACACTGATCGTTTCATTCAAAAAGTGCATACCGTGTTGGACACCCAAATCATGTTAGTACATACTGAAAGACGAACTTTGCAGCACTTGCACTTGTGCAATCCTTCACAAGCTATGCCTCCACCCATCAAGTCAAATACTCTATTGTGGTGATAATGTACCACGCTCATGTCTTCTTCCCTTGGGGATGAATGGGTCCCACAAAATCTATCATCCATTTCTCAAAGGGTTGTAACATCATCTATGGATTTAGAGGAAGCTCATCCCTATGCGATGGCCTGCTCGTCCTTAGACACACATCACATGCCTTGCAATAAGCCTTTGAATCCTAATGGAGGGTTGGCCACCACAACCCTGTGTGTTCAATATTCTGTGCAGTCGCTCTCCTTGCATAGTGACCTCCTGCGGCACCCCCATGAGCGTCCACGAGGATACAACTCCTTTCAAACTTTGGTACATATCGTCGCAATATTTCATCAGACCCCATTTTGTAAAGATGCTTTTCAATGACAAAAATGTCTGTTGCACGGACTATTAATTCCTTCTTCTACTAGACTGGACGGTGTAACCTTTAGGCGCAGTTCCTATTGTTAGGAAGTGTATAATGTCTTCAAAATGACCAATTGTGATGCACACTGCAAATAGCTATGTGTCAGGCAATCCCTCCTCCAAAATAGTGGGCACTTCCCCTATTTTGATGTTCGACAGATGGTATGGCCCTCATTCAGTCATTCAGGGTTCACAATAACTTCAAAATCATACTCCTGGAACAATAACAACCATCTGCATATTCGCCCCCCCAACATGGGCTTATTAACTAGGTATTTCGACGTGGAATGATCCGTGTACATCTTAAAATGTTCACCCAGCAAATAGTGTCTAAACGTATGGAGCCCATATACCACAGCTAAACCTTCGTGCTCGGTGGTGGAATAGTTCTTCTCAGCCTTGGATAACCTTCTGCTTGTGAACGTGATAGGATGGTCTAATTCTCCTCCGTCGGCCTAGGTCAATACTTCTCCCAATGCTATACATGATGCGTCGACATGTACATGAAACTCCTTCTTCCAATTCGGTAAGACTAAAATCGGCGTGGTGACCATATTTTCTTTTAATACATCCAAGCTTTCCTTATAGTCCTTCTTCTAGTAGAATGTGACATCCTTTTTCAACAAGTTATCCATAGGCACGATGATCTGGGCATAGTCCTTGATAAACTTCCTGTAATACCCAGTATGTCCTAAGGTTGTGCGCAACTATTTCACACTCCTCGGGCCTCCAAATTAAGTATCACTACGATACCTGTCTACAAACCACATGACCCAACGGAGTCCTAAAGGAAACAAAAAACATGCACTTTTTTATATTGAGGGTGATATGGTACCTTCGACAAGTATCTAGCATCACGTGCAAACTTTCCACATGTAATTTCACCAACCCAAATAGAATCTAGTCATCAATGTACACTTCCAAGAACTTATGAATAAATTCCTTGAACGCAACAATGACTATGCGCGAAAAAATCGCAGGTGCATTCTTCAATACAAAAGGCATTACAGTGTACTGAAAACATCCCCACTCAGTCACAAATGTCGTCTTGCTTCTATCTTTCAATGCAATTTTGATCTGATGGTACCTAGAGAACCCATCAGTGAAGGAGTACGCTTCGTGGCCACCTACATTATCCAATACCTTATCAGTGAATGGATTCAGGAAAGGATCATGTACGCAAGCATCATTCAAATTCCTAAGATCTACGCATATAATTATTTCATCCTTCCGCTTATTTTCCTATACCACCATTGGGCTTACCCGATTAGATTCTTCTATGGGCTCAATGATACCAGCTGTAAGCGTGTTATCTAGCTCTAAGCGGACCTTCTCCTTATACTTCGAATTGAGATGGTAAGGTATTTTCTTAACCAACTTTATGTCGGGTTTTAACGTAATCTTCATAACGATAAGGTCTCATATTATCCCTTTTAGCTCCATAAACTTGGTAGGGAACAAATCCTGGTTTTGATGGAGAAATTCAGTGACCTTATCCACCATTTTGTCATCCCAGTAATCTCCAATATTCATGAATTTGGGCTTTACCTCTGTTCCAATATTTACCTGTTTCGTTTGCAGTGGCGTGATTATATCAGGATTCTCAATCTGTGGTCCCTAAACCTCACGGTGTCCCTCTGTTTTAGGGATGTTAATATTTCACAGATCCTCATCTTCTTCTTCAGTAGTCATGTTATAGCATTCCAGCATGTGGCTCAACTGAGTAGTCCAATTGGGTCGAATCAGATCCAAAGGATCCTGCAGTATCCTAAAGAGTTTTTCTTTTACTTCTTGTAGCACTTCGTCAATACAGTGAAACCCATCTTCAAAACTAATGTCATTATGAATCCTTCACACAGAATATACAATTCACCTATACCATGGTGGAGGTCTGTTTCGAAGTACCAGTTCATCAAGATCACATCCAAGGTATGACAGAACAAGTGCACACATTCCGGTTGGGGCTTCGCTCCATAAGCCTGAGTCCATTTGGCCAAGTGTGCGCGTGGATCATCCTTCCCATCATATTTGTCTGTCATTCTTACCTTTAGCTTCCCAAAGCATGTGCACATCATCCTCCTACACTCGCGCCAATCATCAAAGCTATCCTTGTGCGTTCCCCACCAGCTCGCAGGAGTAGCACATAGTGCCTAGTCCAAAGCCTAGTAGCACTGCTTTTCTGGTACTTCCCTCTCAAATGCATCCAAAAATACATCTAGATCATTTAGGCCATCATATGTGGGCAAACTTCTTACCTCTGATGACACACAGTGCAGCGACTAGGTCATCATGTTACAGCTTAGTGTGGTTACTTCATGTAGCTAATTCTGCCAGTGCTCTAATTCTTCATCAGAGTCTTAGGTGCAAGAACTCTCGCGATCCCATGTAATTTGTCCATCCACTGTCAGATTCACCCAATATTGGTCTCGTGTTGTTATCTTATATATATAGTTCAATTCATCATCGCTCTCATAATTGCGGACTAGTTCAGTATAGCACGACCCTTCAGCAGGATCTAATACACGTGAAGCGATTCCTTTCCAAATGTCATCTTCTGCTTCTTTAGGTTGATTAGCCCATTCATGTGAGTGGCCCAATCAATGCCAAGGAGTGCAGGGTAGGGGTTGTTGTCATTCACAATTTCTATTACTTCAAAGTCAGCCGCTCTCACGTCTTCAATATCTATAGTTACTCCTTGTAGTCATCCCATGGGGATGATGTTTTGTTGATTTTCCATTCTTAACTAAATTGGAGACCATTGCAGTGTGGGTCTTCCCATCCAATCCCAAGTCTGCTTTGGTAGAACGTTCGCATCTAACCCCAAACCAAAAATAACCTGATCCATCTCATATTCTCCTATCTGCGCAGTCAGTCTAATCTCTCATCTTGTCCTTGCTTTATGCTTACCAATCTTTTGTCTCATGAACATTTCACCTGGAGTATTTCTAACGCAGTAGCTTTATGCAAGTCTCTAGAAAAGTCATAAGCATAAAAGGGTCCAATTCCTGATTAGGCTTATCCTTGCTCCCTCGGGTGGAGGCCTCAACGAAGCTCTTCTTTGATTCAATGAATGTTTCGCATGCGCGCTCTAAGTCAAACTCAGCCTCCTTCGCTGGAGCTTTGCTAACCCATCAGCTATCTTCGGGTTGTTTCCCCTTATCATCCCCTATTGCAATTCCACTTCGGAGCACTATATTCACATTCGGATCCTCTTCGCTAGGCTTAGACCTCATCATCTATAGGTTCTGAGTTAGTTGAGGTGGTAGTGCCCATTTGTCGCAGATCCTTGCTATCAGCATCTGACAGTCCTCAGTTTCATGATCAAACAAAGTGCAATATTGGCAGGACGGATGCGTTGACTTAGTGAAATCACGAGCATAGTGTCTTAGTCCTCCACAGTTGTAGCAGATTAGTTGTCCCCAACCTCTGCCAGGTCCTACTCTTCCTCGTCCTAGTTCGTTCCCTTGAAAGCCTGTTCGTACCATCCCTGCGCTCTAGTCAGGGGACCGCATTTCCTCCTGAACCTTATAGGCAGGTGTTTTGTCCATCATCAATTCATAACTTCTGCAGTTGTGCTCATTATGCTCTACCGACTTGCAAAAGTTGCAAAGCAGTTGTTGCGGTGTTTGTACAAACTTCTACAGCAAATGAAAGTTATATGTTGCATGTTCTCCTGCTATCTGTCATATAGCGCACCACAATGCAGTCCTCGCTCTTAGTCCTTCTTTGGCCTCTGGCCTCAAAGGCATCAGCTCTCCCCCTGCAATATAGTTCGCAAAGACTGGGCAATGGTCTTTGTCATGACCCTGACCTTTACATTTCAGGCACCATACCTCTTCGCACACCTCTAGTCGAACTGTTCTATCTTGCTTCAGACTTTGCATTTCAAGGCAAAGGTTTGTAACTGTGTATGGATCTGCTGAAACCCCATATTCAGATCTTGCATTGGTGTTTCATGCAGTCTCATTGCAATCTCCAAGGCCTCTGCCTAAGTTGTAATATTATGTTGTGACAGTGCAAGCCTTAGGTGTGGCAGGATCGAAGCCATGAACCACTCACGGTGCTATCCATCTATTAGGTTCATATTAGCTTCATAGATTTTACACTTTACTTCTGATCCAATTCCCAAGGTGTCTCACCTGGTTCCATCACGATTTCCTTGAACCCCACAATTGATTATGCCTCGGATTTAGGCCTACTGAACTCTTTATTCAACGCGGTCTGGATGTATGCCACCCCAGCGTTTAGGTTATCATTAGAGGACTTGATGTACTAGATTAGTGCGTGATCCTACAAAGCACTAACCAATGTTGCATTCTTCATATGATCATTCGTGATGCCCTGAGCTTCCTATATAACTTTCACAATGAACCAAAACTGGTCCGGGTCCTCATTTCAAAAGCCTTTAAACAAAGCCAACTTCACTGAATTTTCCATGCTGAACTGTGGTGGAGGTGGTGGTGGTATGGGTGGTGAAGTTGGAGGTGGCATGGGTGGAGGTGGCAGTCGCGGGAATCCTTGTCTTATTAATTGAATTGCACTTTGCAAAGAAGCCTGCGCTACTCCCTCTTCATCACCCAATAGAGGTGAAATTAATGGAATGTATTTAGGACCCTTTTTTCCTTTCTTCCTCTAAGTCTTTCCACTTCGCGTAGCACCGAACATCAAGGTAGCTACATAACCCATTTTTCACACAATAATATCTTAATCCAGGTATTCAAAGACTTCAAGTACTTACCTCACGGACCCTTGAAAAAGCGTTGCTCTACTTCGTTGTAGTTAACTGAGGTGTCAACTGTGAATTCAATCACAAATTCCCCTATGGTGCGATCGAGCCAATGATCGACAATACGGGCGATCTTATCCTCATAAGCTTCCAGTCTCTGTACTAACCCCGAGATCTAGACAATAGGACCGTCAAGTCTCCACCTTCCTTTGCTATTTGCTAGCTTTGCGATCCACTCGTATAACTCATTTGGAAAGGAATAGAAAAAAGATCTCGTGACTTTCTGTGTACAAGTACCTGTCCAGCCACTGTTCGTTTGTTAGTCGCGGATTTATGTTCTCCTACACCGCGAATTTGTGGATCTTCTTGTCCAACCAGTCCTCGATCTCTTTCTTAGTTGGATTCCAGTGATACGACATCACACATCTCTTATGTATATTCTGGTCCCAGTAGTGGAACCATTTGTTAGTTGCATGGGGCCTAATTGAGGTTCAACATTAGTTAGTCAAACAAATCCCTACACTACTGACCCTTTCAGCATCATCCCGCAAAGCGCGGATTGAAGTCTCACCCAAAGCAGTATGGGGGGATGCTGGAACCAAGTTTCCACACCTTGATATGGTCATGATGTCGGTTTATAGCCTCTATTCTACTTTTGCACAGGTCATCAAGTTCTAGGGCTTTGTCAGTATAGCCCTTTATTTTGGCCTTCAATAGCTTCGCGAAGGAGTACGATCGACCTTTGCATAGCCCTAACCTGTGGTCCATGTACTTTCACACTGCTATGACAACATATCGTACATGTTCCCAAGTTATCTTAAGTGTTTTACTTATCTTACTAAAAAATCAAAATTAGCGCTATGTAAATAGATATCCTTACTTGTGTTTGATTAACTAATACAGTCACATACATTCGTGCATCATAGGAACATTGTAAATTAAACCCAAAACGCAATATAACTAGATGCATTAACAAGAAATAGATACACAGAATTTGCAAAATACTTCTCTTTATTGATATCTTCAGAATATTACAGACTCTATCTGCCTTGCGCACACAGCTGTAGGGGTCCACGCACTCAACTACAGACTTCCACCCTTCGCCTCTGCACACTTAGTGGCAAATCCTCTACCTACACTAAGACCCAAAACTTAAACCTCTCTACCAAGACTCCAAGCCTTGTCTTCTACTCCCAAAAACTTAAGATTATTTAGAGCTTAATTAGATCTTTTTATACAATCCCATGGTCTGTGGACCATGGGTAGATACTTACAGCTGACTTTACACTCTACAAAATAAGGGTGGGCAACCCTTAATGACTTATGAAACCTTCGCTCTTCACAACCACAAAATGCGGAGAATTTACAACTTTAATACAAAACGTGTCCCAAAACATGGGCTTTTAGCCCCAAAAGTATCCTTATGGAATCCCATTCCCAACATGTGGATTCTCCCAACACTATGAATAATATTTTTTGCCAACAAAATGACCTACACCTTCAAATGCCCTTCGGCATGCATGAGCTTTGTAGCGGCGAATTCCTATATCTCGACCACCACCAACAAGACGATATTGAATATTCCTTGATTAATCCCTTAAGAAATCATACACCTAATAATGTTGGTCTATATGAATGGATCAAATTTGTCATATGTTGTCCCTTGGCTGCAGTTAGGTTGGTGTTATTCAGATTGGCATTAAGTATTATGGCCACCAAATGGGCTATTCAAGGATTGAATAACAAGCACAACCCCATGCCCAAATGGAGATATAAGATCATGCTCACATCTTCTTATTCTCTTGTTGTATTCTATTTTTCTTCAGGGTCTTGTAGGTTATTTATGTGGATATATTTTCACTAGTGTCATGGAACCATGTTGTGGCTAAAATAAATAAAGAGGATTCATGTACTCATTTCTCACCATTATTACTATCTCGAGAGGGAATGATAACTAATGGAAGAGCACTTATTATTGGGTGTGTAGCCTTATTATATTCTTGATTCAGAGGTCTTCGTTAGCCACGTTGGAACCCAGTTCCAAAAAGGTGGAAATGTCATCAGTAGTATCAGAGTCAGGGGTTGGCAAGGGTTTGGGGGAAGCACTCCCGAAGTCAAAAATAGATGAAATATTTCCTTGTAAAATATTGTAATTTCGTGGTCAATCTGGGTTGTTCATTAGGAGAACTATCTGATGGTAGAAGTTATGTTAATTTAGGGTTTTTTTTCCCTAGAAGGAAACCCTCAAGTTATATGAGGAATTTGTATTATGGCTATGGATGATTACTCTATGTGAGAGAGACAACTTCACATTAGAAATGGGTGCCTGAATAAAAGACATATGACATGTATGCTCTTCGTCCCCTTTAGTTATGAAAGTTGATGATTACTCATAGTTCATAGTTAATCTATGTTTGGTATAGGTATTTACTAAATTGTGGTTAAACATGTTTAACATGCTTTTATAACCAATATTAATTAGTAAGTTAATTATCGATTTATTATTTTTAATATTATATTATTAATATTTAATGGATACAAATGAATATTAATAAATACTTAATTTAGTATAATAATAACAACCCAATTCATGTTGTAAAAATGTTTTTATTTGGCTAAAAGCTCGTTTTTCTAGGATGTAAGGAAACAAGTTAACGTCCCATGACCTAGAGGCATCTAGCAGGAGGGAACGTCCCATGACCCATGACCCAGACATCTCTAGCAGGAGGGAAAGTCTGTCATGTTATAGACCACCAACAAATAATTCCATGTGGCATGGTTTTTGCTTAAATAATGGTGATGAGTGAGCCTACATTAACCCAGATAATATGATTTTCTTTGTATAATAATAATACACTGATATTACCCAGATGTGGGTGTTAGTCCCAGGTATTAATATGACAAGACGACAAGGAAGACAGGGTGGCCACATGGCCCCCTGCAACTTCCCCCATGCCACCCTGAATGGCATTCATGGTGGCAGAGCCATTTCCCACATAACAATGGAGCCTGCGAATTTCTCTGTTATTCTCCTCCCCTTGATTCACTATGTTTGTTCTCCGCAGGCAGGAGAGGCGAATGTGCGCACTATGACTGGCCGTAGATGCTGGTTGTTAAGTTGTATCAATCTGGGTAATGGATTCCATCATTCCCACACCAACCTCTGCTATCTTGCTCATGACCACAACTCCTCCGTAAATTCCCCGCATAGCTCCTCTGTCAATTCCTCCACAATCCCTGCTGATTCTCCCCCTGTTCTCTTCCCCACAATGGTCTGCCATTGTATGTACAGTAGAAGAGGGGGCACAAGAGGCAGAAGCTCTCAATCACCTGCAATGCCTAGCTCCAATTCGGCTTCCCCTACCTCCTCCACTGATAACCCTAACCTGCTCAGTTTCGCGGGGCGCTATCCAGACACTCAAAGCAACAAAGGTAGAGCCTGGCCCCATAGCACATGTCGTGGAGATGCAACAATTCGCACTGCTAACTTTCCCCTTCCTCTGCACCTTGCTCCTCACACCACACAGTTCCGATTCCGCAGCTCACTGAATTACCCAGTTGTCGTCTCCACCGTCTCAATTACCATCACGGAAGAAATTGAGCCGCCTGATCCTCTGGATGATCACACTGAGGAGGTGAACAGAGCAGGCCCAAGCAACAGGTGCTGGGACAACACTGGTGATCGGGAAGCTGATGAAGGTCAAACTAGAATGCATGGCAAAGTTGTTGCTGGTAGTCAGCACGTTGAGAAGGGAAAGCTCAGTTACACGCAAGCTTTTGGTAGTTGCCAAGGAGACACGTCAGGACCGCGTGTAGAAGCACGCAGCATGGAGGGAGGCCAACAAGCTCATGGACGTGGCGAGTCGGACGAGAAAGACAACCCGGGCGAGTACGTGTGTCCGATTGTGGAGGAATCGGCCCTGGAAGACTGAGTGCCATGTGTCGAGTCTGCCAAGTGGACGTTTTATCATTTTGACTGTTCAATTTCTGTTTAATTTTATATGTTTTCAGGTTAGGATTATGATCTGGTTAAAATGTCTCAGTTATGCTGTCATTAAATAGGTTATGTCTGTGTGGGCTACTTTTGGACTAGTTTCCCCTCTATTATGATTGTATAATGAATGAGGCTTGGTTTCTCTGTGGCCGAGCCTCAATATATTTAAAAAATAATAAACTGAGATTTAAAAATAGCAACCCATTATTATAAATTTTCTCACTATTAATTAAAAAAAAATCAACTGAATCCACTCTACATAAATGAAAATAACCATAAGTACCCCTATTGTTTCCATAATTGCCCAGCTAGCTCGATTGCGTCCATATTGTGGGCAAGTTGTTTCTTACTCGCATTCACTTCAATTCGGCAGTGGCGGTGCAGTGAATATTCCACAACGTATCCATTCCTTGTAACAGCACGTTCCTGCGTTAGGGGATCTGGTTCCTTCCACAAACTAACGGGGGAAAGATTTTGACAAATGGGAACAAAAGCCGACATAAGGTCCCTCGTAACTTCAAAAAAAAATATTCCACCTTAAAATATTTTGGCTGTTCGGAAAATTTCCTGTAAGGTTGCGCAAAAAAATTATTTTCCCACATTAAAATATTTTGGCGTTGCCGAATGCAATGCTTTCAGTAACCAATATGATTTTCGCTGTGTGATGAGAGAAAATGGTGATATTTACTTTCTATTATGTTTATATACAATATTTATTGACTTTTAGTGATATTCACTTCGTTACTTAGTTTATACATAATATTCATTGATATTTTAAAATTTTCGTTTTTAAAATGGGTGGGTAGATCAAGATCAAATTAGAAGGGAAGGGTAACATTTTAATTTCAAGAATTAATTTCATTTTTATTTTTCAATATTGGAAAGTGAAAATAAATTATTCTTTTATATGAAAATGAAAAGTAATATTTTGCTGCGACTATTATAAATAAAATTTTAATAAAGCATTTTGAAACACAACAAGAGATACTCTTGGATATTGACTAAATAGAAATGAGGAAGTTGATCCAGAGCATCTTGATTATGTCCCCAAAAAAATCTTGTATACCAAGATTTCTCAACATCGTAAGAGGAGGATAACATAGATGATACCATTCAATGAACTTTACATTTAAATGGAAAATTTTCCTTTATTTTTTTTTCTATATGTTAGTAGTAGCCTTGCTGCAATCCTAGGTGCTGATAGCTCTAAGCTTGTCAGTAAAATGTTTTACAAGTACAAAGTATATTATCATTTTGGTTTTATCATCAAGTTTACACAATTAGTTTTATCATCAAATTTAAATAGTTAAAATGGAATCGAAAATAGTTTCCTTGTTATGCTACTGGTTTGGTTTCCCCAGTGGCAGGTCAATAAGCATAAAGCATGTTGTATGTTTCTATATAATGAGTAATACAAATGCTTCTAGACTTTAACAAAAAAAACAAGTGCAAAGCTCAAGTACGCTTGAACTAGTCCACATAAACGACATTGGTTCGTCACTAGTTTACAAATATTACAATCTACATAGAAATCATATGGAATGAATTTAATAGGGTTGTTTACTTACACTTTATATGAGAATCATATGGAAGAAATTCAAATGGATCATTTATTTATGGAGTATATTGCAATGAACTTTTCAATGAAAATAAAAATAAATATTATTTCATGGATTTTTTTTTGCCAAGGAAATATTGAGTCAAGGGATCACATACCACCAACTTACTAGTAGAGCCTAACCCCGAAGGCATCGAGAAAAATTGACCCCATGACCTCCCATTATCGAGGTGCTTTAGCAACAAGAACTCAATTAGTTGAGCTAACCCTCAGGGCTAATATTATTTTATGGATATCAATAGAATGTCTAATAAAAAAATCAATTATTTAAAATCACCAACCTAATTTTTTATAAAATTGATATAACTTAAAATAATATTTTCCCATAAGAATTATAACCTCGACTATTGGTGTACATTTGCATTATGATGCAAAACACCATATGTAAAAAAACAAAAAAACAACAATATTTTTTGTTAACAAAAATGAATGTTTAAATGGAATGTATTCTTATTCAACATGAATCAAACCTACATTGAAGCTATTTTCATCCTTAATGTTCGTTGTCTTGTCTTTATATTAAGTAGGTATAAAGAAGAGATGCAAGTAATATTTCTCAATAAGAGGAACAAGTAATAAATGCAAACAAGTGAAATATGTAGTAATTACAAGTATGTGGAGTAGGTGGTAAGAAAATATATAAGTGGATCCATGGAAGATTGGTAAGTACCATTTGTAAATCTTAGTGGCAAGAAAATAGGGAACTGATTCTAATTGGAATTGTTTACGTTTTGTGAATAGCAAAATGATTCACCATGGCCAAAGATTTTGATTTAAAATTCCACTACTAAGATGTAATTTCAATAAGTAGGTGGTACATGTATGCATGAGCTCCATAAACATACCATTTCTTTTATTGAACTATCCTAATATGGGGACATTGTTAACATTTTTTTCATGGTATATAGAAAAATGACTAGTAAAGAAAAAAACATAAAAATAATGACAAGTGGAACACATTATGAAAAGTTTCTTTAATTTTCAATTAAAAAAAAAAAAAATTCATTTCAAAATTGACAAATAATTATTTTATTTTAATATTCATTTACATAGAAAATAATTTATGCACTTCTATGAAAGGCATAAAAACTATGAATAAACAATGATAATTTCAATTTTGAGCCTTTTTATAAATCCTTCAAACATCTAAATAATGAAATATTGCACATAAGCATTATATCATTTTTCAATAAATTTAGAATTTGGGTTGTATGTTTTTCCTAGGTGTATGCAACCATGCCATAAGAATGTTGGCAGAAAAATGATGAATGGGTTGAGGCCCTAGGTTCAGGAACAAGGGCCAACAAAATCTTCATCATAGTATAGCATAAATTCGACATTTTCACCCTATTCAAGAAGAATAAGGCGTCTCACTCGAGGCGTGTCACGACCTTACTTAGTTAGGGGTTGGAATGTGGTATCACGAGAAGCAACATGGAACACCTAGTAAACCTAGAACTAGAACATCAAAGTTTCCATCAGGACAACTTAAGCATTCAAGAAGGAAATATAATGTGCATGTGCAGTCATAATAAAAGTTTTAAAAGGCCACATCAAATCACACATGAAGATTCTCATATAACCCTGTAACTCCTTCTTCCATTAGATTTAACAAGATTACAACAATACATCAAGCTCAAAGGCCTCATTGATAAAACAAAAACTAACATAACAAGATATTACATAAGCATGATGAGATAGAATAGTGTGGGCTCAATAGGCTTTGCAGAAACATTTCTATATACTCCTTGCTTCTTCTTTGTTGGCTTTTCCCTTCAGCCTTCTTAAACATTGTGTTCACTTGAACTTCTATTTCTCCCTTAGATGCTCAACTTTTTCCCTCTTTCAGTTGCGTCTATTGCTTGGTTGTGTTTTCTTCCTTGGTTATCAGCATTCCTTTTAGCTTGGTTGTGACTACTTGATTCTTGATTTCTTTGGTCGGTCCTCTGCAGCTGCTAGTCTTTGGTGGGTCCCTTCTCCTTCTCTGTCTATCTTCTCCGTGACTTCCCAACAATTAACGCTGGTCAAAATGTGGTCCATATTAAAAACATGTCACAACTTAACTCTAAAAATGAAGGACTCAACAGTTCCTGACCCCAATCCAGTGACTCTTCCCTGAGTTAATCATTTTCTTCCATTGGTGGTGTTACTGGTACTTCCTGCTATTCCGGTGTTTCTTCCTATGTTGCTCCTCCTTGACTGGTTCCTTCAAATGAAGGACCCAACTCTCAGATGGACTCAATGGCTGCATTTTTAAATTGTATGAACTCATCAAGAGTTTACTTCCATGAGCATATGAGAGTGCTCGCTTGATTGAGGAACTGCGATGTGAGTTCCTCAGTAGGATGGGTAGGGTAGGTCATCAAGAGGGTATTCCATTGAGTTTCTATGTCATCATTAATCTATTGTAGTGTCTCTAACAGAGCATGTGCTGGTAGCTCAAGGTCACAAACTAGTTTCTTAGCCTTGCTCGACTCATCCATGATTTGTTAGATTAGGGTTTCGAGGGAAACCACCTATGCCAAAATCTCCTTCCACTGGGCCTTGTCCTTGGAGGCCATGGCTTGGTTGAAACAGGGATTGGCCTATTTACATAGGGGATAAACCAGTTGATTTCTTCTTGCAAGGAAACTTGACTAGTCACAAACGTGTGCTATGAGTCATTGGCTTCCTCTGTCGCCTCAATGATAAAGGTTTTGAGACAAGCCACTTATGTTATTTTCTACTCAATCTCGTTGATATATAGAGAATCAGGATCTGATAGCACCGTGTGAGTGGTAGGAATACTTTGTTTGATCTCTCCATTGGTCGAGACGAGGCCAATGCAAGTTGCTTTGATGTGATTGCAGCATTCTAAGAGAGTGCAAACTGAGAAGTCTTTCGGGGCATCTGTGACTATCTATGTGACCAAGGGCCATAGATCCCAGAACTTTGGAGTAATTTGATCAACTTAATTATGTAGAATCTATTTCTCCTAGAGGATATGATCTCATTTTGTAGTAAGTGAAAGAATCAATTGCTATTGTTTTTCATGTCCAGCTACCATAACGTTATGAAATGCTTCCTCTTGGTCTGCTTTGAGTTGAATGAAATTAAAAAATTGAGCCAAGGACCAACCCTGGAGGTCATCAGGGTTCATAGTCGAGGGTTTAGGGACTCGACTCTATAATGGTTGTCCACTGGCAACTGATTTCTCATATTTCCCTGGGAGTGATGTTTCTCTATGAGGGGGTTCGATAGTGGGAGGACTATTATAGATATTTTTGGGCACTTCAACCCCAACCATAAATGTCCATAAACTGAGGGTTCCTAACTCCCTAAAAGTGTTGCTTCACTGCCTAAAGGAACAAGGTCAGCTGATTACATCATCTCCCAGAAGTTCTCCACTAGAAACTGCTCATAAATGGTCAAAACTGGAACATACTGAAAACCCAGTGTAGAGGGTGCGATGCATATCACCTTCCCAGTGTACAAGGTGTGATGCATACTGAATGGCTCCTCTGTAGGGTGCGATGGTCAGGAATGGACAAATGGCAGGGACAA
>APFE030619344.1:0-31237 GCA_000404065.3 Pinus taeda
GAAGAAGTCTTTTCTGCTGGAACTAAATCTTCCACCGCCGCTCGACGATGACGAGGAGCCTCAACAGATCAGTTCTTGACCGCAATTTCTTAAATTGTTTTTCGTCTCAATTTTTTTTTCGCTTTCAACCGTTTCAGCTGCTCATATTGAAACTAACGCAGACAGTGCTCCATTAAACCACAGAAACGAGGTATCATGCACTCGCAAACTTCTTCACTGTTCTACAGATGGCGAGATCGGCTTTTACATAAGGTGCGAGAAGAATTGTAGCACAAGAAAATGATTACAGTCAAGCAAGCGTTAAAAAATCTCGGCTCAAAAATGCTTGCGTTCAGGCCAACGTTAAAAATCTAGGCTCATGTCCGCTCACCATCCAATGGTTACTGACAAATACAGGCCAGCGTTAACAATTTGTTTGATTTCCACACCACTAGAAATACACCGAGACAAGACACACAGGGGAGATGCACAACGGTCTTCAACTTGAATCTGTCAGGCAACGTTTCTTGTCAGGAAGCGCTTCTCAGTTATGGCAGAGGCATTGCAGCGCTGCTAGGGCTGCAAATTCTATACCATGTCAGAATGTGCAAGAGCACGAAGGGCAGGCTGTGCTCCAGGACATGCAATGAATTTGAGACAGACAAATCCAACAGCGTTAAAAACGCAAACTTTACAGGATGCAACGTTAAAAATGCAATTGGGTCAGTAAAAACATTCGAGAGATATTTCAGAGGACAGAGGCGTTGATGACAGTGCTCAGAAGCGTCAGGTATGCATAGAAAGTTACAGGTAATGAAGACCAAGTCAGTGCTATTCAAGGGAGCTGCACAGGGAAAATCAATATGCCATTTTATTTTTATTTTTTTTTTCTACCTAAGGCATACACTGCGAGGAAGAAAAATACACAAGCCACACATCATCGCTCTGATACCATGTTAAACAGACATGGATAGCGAAAACAATAGAAAGATAAATCATGCATTGCTATTTTTTATTAACAATCTGATATACATTTATAGTACATTTGGTGACCGTTGGGATTCACATCCCAAGGTCTCTTGGACTGCTTTGTCCATTCGGCTTCCACGCTAACCCTTTAGGATTAGGTGTCCAACAGGAATCTAGAGGATGTTACAGATTTACTACAGGAAGTTATAATTCATCGAATGGCCAAGAAAATCAAATCAAAATTGGATGGGAAAAAAAATTATTTACTAAGATGTATTAGGTCTTCATTCCAAGTGTAATCACTCAAAAAAAGCACAGTTAAACCATGCTAAAAAATAGCAGAAACATTACTAGTCTAAAATCTAGAAATTCGAGAACTAGTGAGCTAGTAAATCTATCAAATAACTAACCTAATCAAGTGAAAATGAAATGGGCTAAATTTTGTTATTAAATAGAATGATTTTTCGATCTAATGCAAGTGGAATCAACTCGATTGAATCTCGTTAGCATGTTCTAAAAATTAGCAGAAATTTATTGTTATTTGCCACAAGGGACTTCTAGAAATCTAGATTCGGGAATAAGCAAACTAATATAAGAAGCTCAATGATTACTATGAATTTCCAAAGTTTTTCCAAGGATGAAATGATGTTTTTGATCCTACAAAAGAACTTACTTCAACTATTTAACCCAATCCTACAACAAGAAATCATTAATACTAAATGCAAAAATAGGGGAAAACAAGAACAAGAGATGCATGTGAATAAGAAGCGAAAGGAAGAAGAGTAAATGATACAAAAGGGCTCTGAGGCTCCTGGGATGTTCAAGCCCAAAGAAACTCAAATTCCTATGAAGGAGACCAATATTTAGAAGCTAAACATGACACCAATCTTCATTATTTCCATCAATACAATTACATCCCTATAAGAAATGAAAGTGGAGCTGAAAAATATGAGTTCTCTCTACAAGAAGACTAAGAAAAATCAACCCCTAGAGGAAAATTCGACTTGGTACTTATACAAAATTATTAGGAAGCGTTCCCAATGAAAGGATGAAGATTTCCCCACCAAAATCCATCAAATAATGGATTTGGTTCCCAATACTATGAATCTGCATTAGATGAGAGGGAACACATTCCTAGATTTTTCAATCATTGGAGCTCTAGAATCTATGCAATAATTTCAGAATATTTTCTTGAATTATTATTTAATATTGATCCTCCCTAAATTGTCAAGCTCCAGATCTAATTGCCGATGGTGAACAATGATCAGACACAAGAAGGTTGAATTATTCACCTAGTGACTCCATGTTCGAAGTATCCAGAGCTTCAAAGTTTTCAGGGTGACTCCATTGTCAAAGAATCCAGATTTTAGATCATTCATGGTGACTCCACTACACGTTGATAAGATTTCTCGCTAAACAAGATGACAGGGTATGTGGCAAATCTTTTATCTTGTGAAGTTTTAAAAGGAATCAGGAATGAGTTAGCAGAATTTCAAATTGATGAAGCTTTTTTAATGGTCGTGTTTCATCATTTGAAATCGAGCAAATATCCTTTTGAAAGTAAAATTTGTTTTCTTGAGTTTGTTGCTGAAAGATTTGAGAAGGATATTGAACTTTTGGGTCTTCAGATTCAGTCCTATAGTTTCCAAGATCCTCAAAAATTCTTGGAAAATCTTCCTTCTCCAAAGCAAGAGGAAATTTTTCTACCTGTTGATTTGCAGATTGAGGATGATTATGTTTTTGAGTACAAGACTGAAGATGTGGATGCAAGGTTTAATTTTGAACATGCAACTAATCAATTAGGCATTGAAGGCCTAGAAGCAAATATCATACATCATATTTTTATTGATCCTATAGTTGATTACGTGGAAATTTTTGTTAGTTCAAGAGCTCAGCCATGTATTTTTTATAAGGACCAAATATATCAGCAGTTGCCATTACATATGATAGCTTTTATTGTGGAGGCACATGATCAATTATATTTTTGTGTTTACTGATAAGCAGTCAAGCAATCTATTTCTTTCTACAACTACTTGATTGGCTTCATTGGCACTATAGTATTCCCTATTTTTCCCTTATCCCAACTATTCTCCCTTGCTAAAATATTTTCCCCTTATACTAAACCCTTTCCTTTTCCTATTTACCATTTATGGCGCTAACCCCTTAAACCTTCCCCTTCACATACCTTTTTAAATCTTGCGTATAAATAGTATCCCCACTTCATGTTTTAACATCCCCACTATTATATAAACCTCTCCTATTTTTATTAACACCATATTATTAAATCTCCCATCATATATTATATTAAATCCCTCATAGACATTGTTAAAACTTGCTTTTTATCATAAAACTTGCTTTTTATCATAATATACCCGGTCCCACCCCAACAAATCACTCCACAACTTCAACACCTTAACACCTTATAGCCCTTCAAACCAACTCTCCCACATCCAACAGCCATCACGCAGTTTTATATCCAATCTTTAACATTTGAAATTCACGTGAAATGGGTGGTTTTACCCAACCCACTCCCTGCTGCATGGCAACCACCAGATTGTATCGCGTTCTTTCAAATAAAACCATTTACCACTTTCAAAATTCATGATAAACCACTTACCACTCGAGTTAACCCACCCTAAATTTCCTTGCGATTTTCACCTATCCTAAAGTTTCTCCATTATATATTTTATATCCTAAGGTATGGTGGAGGAAAATTATCAAATGTATGTTACCGGAATTATGGTTAATTAAGTGAAATATCATAGATATGAGAAAGTCGTAAATTACATTGCTACAAGAAAAACCATACTTGAGAGAAAATAATACAGGGATATAAGGCTAAGTTTATGAAATGGAATTCAAATGTAAAATGTTTTTACATTTACAGGGAGGTGTAAAATCATGTTGCAGGTGAAAGTAAAAAAGAAAGTGAAAATACTCTTCCAATCACACGAATCAACACATGGTTTTGTAAAACCATCCAAGTATTTTACAAGGGAAAAAAGAATTTACAGGTGCAGGTAAAATGAATTTACAGAGGAGGCTAAAGAACAAACAAGTCATGGTTTTGTAAACAACATATGGTTTTTTGTTAATTAAATTATGGACTTCATTTTAAAATATTTTGGAGATAGTATTCAAATATATATATATATTCCAAAATATTTTGTGACACTAATGGACATAAAATAGAGGAAGCGCAGTCACAGGATCAGCCAGCAGTGAGGAAAATCTCAGAGTTTTAGTCAGAGGATCAGCAAGCAGTTTTGAATCAGTTATTAGAAAAAGAGAGACACATCTGCATCTGTTAGTTTATTTGACAGCACAGCCACAAATTTGGGTCCACATCCTAAATGTTCCCACTTCTACAGCAAGCAGCAGTTCAATAGCTATCTATATATTCTTGCAAGAAGATATTTCCTTTTCCTAGAATAGTTATGAAAGCAGTTTCAGATATTTTGTAATTCCTTTTGTATAAATACTTCAAAATTCGAAGTATTATTGTGGATTATTTTACATTTGTAGAGTTATTTTCATCTTGAACCTAAGGGTGATTGTACCATTTTCAAGTCAACAGACTAGAGCAAGTAATAAAAGAATTTCGCTACAGGATTCATGAGATGAGTCGTTTGCAATGAAGTACTTTCTTTGTATGATTTTTTTACCTTTCTTATGTGTTTCATAATCTTAAATGTGTTTAAAATCTAATGAATTAACTGGAAATATCACTGAGAATTTGTTTAATTACACTTTGTTTTGCACAGTTAGTCATTTACATGTTTTCCTCTAATACCCGGATTTGAGAACCCTTAATTGCTCTCCCATCCCGATTGACTTCTTTCATTCCTTCCAATGTCTGGCCTAGGGAATCCTTAATTGCTCCCTGGATCCAATTTGAAGCCATTCACCATTTAGCCTTTGAGATCTGCAGTAACTCATATATCTTGCCCTGTAGACACTGTTTTTAGAATTGAATCCAATCTTGTTTGTCAAACATTTGACTCCATAGCCCAATGGTATAAGCCAAACCTCTGTCCATCTAAGTAAAGTTATCCCACCACCAAATTTTCGAAAAAAAAAACCCAAATGCAAGCAATAACTAGCCTAAAATCATCTTAAATAAAACAAAGTTAAATTATAAAGAGAGAGCCCTCTCTGAGCATCAGGAAGGCTAGATCTTGATCTCCAAAAGTGGTTTGTGGTTACCTTTGGTTTTTCTTTCTTCATACTTCAAAATAAATATCAGAGTGATAACAGGATCTTCCTCAACCACACTACCTCGGAGCTAGCCATACTAGCAAAAATTTACTCTCCTTTATAATAATAAAATTAATAGACTTCTATTTCCAGCTCATATAGGAAAGCATGGCAGAACCCAAGCTAAAGAAACACGCATATGTTATTTTCTTGTCATCAACATTTTCAACATTAGTTAGCATCGTTGTATCCGTGAAGACTAGCAGTGTATCTTAGTCCATGATTAATAGTTTCAACATATATTTAGCAGCAACCCAATATACATGTCTAGGCTTAATCAAGCTCAGATTACATGATGTAAAGCAAGGATCCATCTAACTTCCTACTCATCATGGGATTTTTCAAATCTAAATTTGAACAGGAGTCTCTCTCTACTTCTTTAGTATAATTCATCATGCCAAAGATGTGATAATATATTTCCCTTGACAAGGAAGTCCTCATAATTTCTTTGTTACATTTTTAATCTCAAGAAGTGGATTGCCTTGGGATCAAAGGTCAACTCCCTCTCAATGAGCTTATTTGATTCTATCAAAAAATAAATGTAGAAATATGGTGATAAAATTACAACTTCTCAAGAAATTTAATCTAAATCAAGAGACACAATTCTACTCTACCACTCTGCCGAAATTAATTCACAATTTAGAACAACATTCACAAACATGTATTAGTCACATACACAAGTACATAGATTTATCTAGGGGAAACCAACTGGTAAAAACCCCTTAAGCCTACTTGCATTAATCAGATGAATTTAGAATGTATTAAAATTGCTTGCTCGCTCTGAGCTCAACCTACAAGTGAATAATCTTTCTCTCTACTCAATGAGAAGCTCTAACCCAGACTTAGCCAATTTTTTCATCTGCTTGAGCCCCTGTTTCCTTGCACAAATCTTGAGGAATTAGGCCCCTATTTTTTAGGAATTTCCCTCCAATTGATTACTTAATTCCCAAGGTAGGATCTCTGACTGCATGCAACACATGTACACTAAAGACTAGTCTACAAGTGATGTTACACTAACTTGGAATCTCCACCACAGCTAGGGAAATCGAATTATTTGCATGCACTACCTATTTTTGCTTGATTGATCCATTAAATGAATGATCACTAAGTTAGATGGTTGTTCCACTACACAGTTGACCTCCAACTAGTTCTATCAACATTTAGAACTATTTTAACTAAATACAACTAGAAATAATTGAAATGGATTGCTACAAATTAGAAACCACACATGGATAATTGGAAATTTGAATTTTCTCAATTTTACCTAGGAAAAGTCAAAATGAGACTTCATTGCTACACTTCTCAACACTCCCTCTTAGAAAGAAATGGATTTTCAACCACCCATATCCTGCACTTGTGGAATTCGAACTTCCCTCTTAACAAATCCTTTATCAAGATGTTAGAATCTTGTTCCTCTATCAGAATGCACTGTAGCCTCATTATCCTCCTCTGCACAGTCCCGTAAATGATGATATTGTATATCTATATGCTTGGAATCAATCGTGAAATATTGGATTCTCGGAGAGCTTAATGCAGCTCTGATTATCATAAGAGATCACAGTTGGATTCATCTCATAACCAAACAACCTCACAAGTATATTTCTCATCCATTTCGCCCCACATGCTACTTGACTTGTGACCATATATTCAACTTCTGCTGAGTTGAGCGCCACAGACCTCTGTTTCCTATTTTACTAGGAAGTTGTTGCAGACCCAACAATGAAAATTCCACGTGATGTACTCTTTCGATCGGATGGACTCCCTACCCAATCTGCATTTTTGAAGCCACACAGCTTCACTCCCTCTATCTGTTTGTACCATAATCCATATTGGGTAGTGCCTCTGAGGTATTGTAAGATATGCTTAGATGCCTTCCAATAAAATTTGGTCAAATTAACCATGGCTTGGCTCAGCTGATTGAATGCATAGCACATATATGTTCATGTGTTCACAACATACATTGGTCAAAACCACTAGCTGTTGGTAAATGGTAGCATCAACCTCTTCACCTGAAGTGGCATTCTCCATCCTCGAGTTAGTTGCTAGAGGTGTCTCCATGGGCTTACAACTCTCCATGTGAAATCTCTACAGTATATCAGTGGCATGCTTGCCTTGAGACACAAAAAATTCCCCATCACCTTGCCATACTTCTAGCCTGAGGAAGTGGTGAATCAAACCCATGTCTTTCATCTCAAATTCCCTTGCAAGGTCCTGCTTGCAAGATCTGATCAGCTACTCATTACTTGTCAATATTAAATCATCAACATATAAAACAATGATAAATAATTTACCTTCTACCAAAATATGATAGAGGTTCGCAGCCACTTCACTTTTGGTGAAGCCTAATCCAATGAGGTAACTATCAATCCAAATGTAACAAGCTCGGGGTGCCTATTTGAGACCGTACAAATCTTGCCTGAGTTTTCACACATGAGACTCCCAATAAAATATCTCAAAAACTTTTGGTTGCTCCGTGTAAACTCTGTCCTCAATAACACCATTGAGAAATATTGTTGTTACTTTCATATGGTGGCTCTTCCACCCCATTTATGTAGCCAGTACAAGATTTTATTTAATGGATGAATACCTTGGTACAAGAGAAAAGGTTTCCTCATAATCAATTCCCTCAACTTGAGGGAATTCGTTAGCCAAAAATTTGGCCTTATACTTCTCTATGCTTTTGTTTGTTGCAAGCTTAACCTTGAAGATCCATCTCAAACCCACAACTGATTTATCTGTCAGTCTTGGGACCACTTCCCAAACACTATTCTTCATTATGGATTCGTATTCTTCTACCATTGCATCAATCTAAATTGTTTTCTCAACTTCTTCCTCAAAAGAGGATGGATCAATCTCTACAAGCTCAGCCATTAGAGCCATGTAGCTAGTGTACCTCTTAGGTAACCTCTTTTTCCTATGCAAATTTGAAGGAGCTCCCACATTCTCCCTCGCATCCCGCACCAATCTATCAGCTTCCCTGGTTCTCTTTCTACCTTCTCTAGATGGTTCTGCTTGAGTGGATGTCTCCACTCTACCTCCTATTTGATCCTCCATTTGTGGTTGCGGTACAAATTCCTGAGGCTCCTCCTTTGGAGCTAAAATCTCCTCCTTTGGTGGGATTTGCACATATCATTGCTTTCTCCTCATCAAAATTTACATCCCTTTGCAAAACTATCATTCTGAGGGAAGGTAAGTACACCTGGTAATTGTGTGGAGTTTTGTTGTAACCCGTAAAAACTCCCAACTCTACTGCCAACTCAAGTTTATTCCTCGAATCTTTGGAGACATGGAAGTAAATAGAGGCTCTAAAAATTTTGAAGTGAGGCACATCCAGCTTCCTCCCTAAGAAATTCTCCTCCAGTGTAATCATACCAAGAATCTAATGAGGAATTTAATTCTTCAAGTAAACTATTTTGTTACATGTCTCTTCCGACAAATGCAGTGGCAGGCCTTGGTCATGTATCATAACTCTCGCAACTTCAACAATGCTCTGCTTCTTCCTCCCAGCTACCCCATTCTGTTATGGGTTATGGAGTGTTTTCAACTCTCTTCGAATGCCTTCTTTCACATAGAAATCCTCGAAGTCATTCGACACATACTCACCTCCATTTTCGCTCTTAAGAGCCTTCACCTTCTTGTCGGTCTATTTCTCAACTAGTGCCTTGAATTCTATGAACTTTGAGAATGTCTCATCCTTCTTCCGCATGAAGTGGATCCAACACTTTCTTGATAAATCATCAATAAAAATAACAAAGTATTTATGTCTGGCAATGGAGGTTTCCAAGAAGGGTCCACAAACATCATAGTGCACTCTCTCCAAGACTGCATGTGCTTTTCTATCTCGGTCTAGGAATGTGGATTTCACATACTTCCCCAAGGTACAACCCTTGCAGACATCATATTGCTCAAGTGATACTTTAAGGACGCCAGTGGTTATTTGCTACATAATTTTTAAGGCACCATGATGCAAATGGCCCAATATTCTATGTCAGAGCTCACTGACATTGCAACTCTACACTTTCTCTGCCTTACTGCTTAATACAGCAAAATCTTCCACATCAAGTTTATATAGGTTCTTCACACGAACCTTGATGTGCTTCACTTGTCCAGCAGTTATGTGCCTCAGAAAGGCTTTACCTTTATTGAATATTACATCATAGTTATGGTCTTCCAAAACTACTACAGAGATGAGGTTCTTCTTTAGGCGTGGAACAAACATGACATATTTGAGGCAAAGAGGGGATCCCAACTCCCTCTTAAAGGTTATTGTACCAATCCCGGTAGCATTGCACCTTCCACCGTCCCCAAGCTCAACATGCATATGGAGATATATCTCCTCCAGGTCATTGAAAAATTCTCTACACCTTGTCATGTGGAATGAGGCACCTGAGTCCAAGTACCACACGCTCCCCATCATAGTGCTGGTCATGTATGCAATAAGGATGAAGTCTAGGTCAAACTGTGAATCCAATGCTTCACCTGCTGCTCCTCCAGAGTTCTTCTTGCTATAAATTTTGTGTGGACACTTTGTAGCATAGTGCCCAAATTCATGAAAATTGAAACATTTTATTTTGGACAAGTCTTTCGTCTTGCCCCCTTGGTTGGATTCTATTTTGGTTTACGATTTCTTCCCTTTACCCTTATAACCCTTTCCAACCAATGCAAAATTTTCTTCATCCTCTCCCTTGGATGAACTTCTGTCTCTGGTATTTTTCCTGATCTCTTCTTGTACCAAATCAGACCATAAGCATTCCCAATTCGATAATTTCTCCCTCCCATTCACCAAGTCCTGGTAGCTATGCCAGCTTTTGGAAAGGCCTGATGTAGAAGCATGAGGCTTGAAGGCAAAAGACTTCGAATTTTATCCCAAAAATACAAAAAAAGTTTACAAGCAAAGGAGTGGGATACTTTAGCTGTCACTTTACAAAGCTTTCTAGATAGGATTTGAACTATAATTCAGGGATTTGAATTATCTTGTAATTAATTCAAGTATTTAGGCTTAGTTGAGATTGAATATCATGCAGATTAGATGTTATCTAGGATTAGGCAGATTCGATCCATTGATTTAGGATCTGATTGTTGTATCTAAAGGTACTTATTTAAGTTTTGAATTAGTAGAAGGGGATTTTGACAAATTTTGGCTAGATTTTGGCTGAAGAGGATTGGCATGTAAAATTTGGAATCTCTCTGTATCTCTGTGAATACTGTGCATGAATGGTCAAATCCCAGAGGTTTAAATTTCCTTCGAAATATTTCTGAGTTTTGTTGAATTCCAGTTTGAGCCCTCTAGAATTAGAATTTTCGATAATCTTATGTTTTCGCATCTAAATCTTCACTCACTATGCATTTAAATAAACTTGGCGGAAGTGCTAAGTCTGGCGAGGAAACCTGATAAATTCGCAAGAAACCTAGGAGAAGATCTTAATTGTCCGATCGGACAAATCCAACAGATCTAATGGTCATCACGTGCCAACAAGCATAGATGTTAATTAGAATAGTAGAGCACTCTTTGTATGTGTAATTAGTATCTTGCACGGTCAAAAGGTAGTAAGTGGTATTCTATAATTTCACGTGATTACCCTTGGCGAGTGACACATAGCACAAGAAAACTACTTTTCTCATGTGCCCTCGACCTGATATCGGTCGTGCAAGAATCCACGCAAGATTATGCGATCGGCGTTGGATCAAGCGGGATTGATCAACGGTGGGGATCGGCCAAGCTAGTTGGCAAGCGAGTGACGTGATAACTGTCAGATTGAGGAATGAGATCAACGACGAAGATTTAATGCGCTAAAGGTTTGTGGAATGGTGGACGTGATAAGGTTATGAACTGAGTTTTTTAATTCCTTTTGGTTCCGTGGAAAAGCTGAAGATTTTCCATATACCGAGTAAATCAAACAGTTCTACTATTTTAGCATAATAACTAAAAATTGGAGGTTTATGACTAATACTCCAAAGGAAAACTGAGAAGAAGTTCCACCCGAACAAGAAGGAATAGTTGCTAGTTTTGAATGACTATCCTTAACACCTACAACCAGCCCACCATTAGTGGTATCAGAGTAGCCTACTGACACTGAGCAGGATCTCAAAGATTAGAAAAGGAAATCCAACATGGCTTTCAGAGTTGGAGGAAGACATGGTGCTGGTTGAAGAAGAGGAAGACCAGTTGCAAATTCTAAAGTGTTGGAAGCTATGTAAAAAATGCAATCTAGATTAGAAGCAATGGAAATGGGAAATCAAAGAGATGTAGATGTTGGATGTCAGTGAGCCTGAAGTTGAAGTTGCATAAGAATAGGAACCTGCAGATGTTACTCCTGAAATGAGATTCTTTAAATCAGCGTTGGGATCCACATCTAAACCTAGACTTGAGGTTTTAGTTTATACAGGAGGTTTAAACCCTGAGGAGTTGATAGACTGGATTAATGACATGGATAAATTCTTTGATTATGAAGAAATAGAAGAAGGAATGAGAGTGAAATTTGTTGTCACAAAATTGAAAGGACATACAGAACCTTGGTGGGATGGAGTGCAGGCAGAAAGAAGGAGACTTGGTAAGCAGCTAACTAAAAATTGGAACAATATGGTGGCAAAGTTGAGAGGTCAGTTTTTGCCAAATGATTGTCAACAGCCATTATTTAGACAGATGCAGAATCTTAGACAGAGGTCTTTGACAGTGAAAGAATACACAGAGGAATTTTACAAAGTGAGCATAAAAGCTAGAAAAATTCAAGATACAGACGAGAAGGTTGCAAGATATATAAATGGTCTCAGAATGGAGATCCAAGACGAGATAAGTGTGATGTCCCCTAAAAGAGTAGAAGAGGCTTATTAGATGGTATTGAAGGCTGAAGAAAAACTCATGAGGAAGAAATATGCCAGAAGTAGAGGTACTTTCTGAGGAAGAGGAAGTCAAGGTGGTAGAGGAAGATCTACAACACCTAGAGATGGAGCTGGCAGCAGCTCGAATCAGCATACACCCACAGAAGGTGATGCAAGTGGCAGAAGGATTTTTTTCAGAGGAAGAGGAGGTAGAGGCAGAGGAAAATAAATCAGATGTTACAGATGTAACAATATGGGACACAGAGCCTATGAGTGCCCAGAAAATGGAGGGACAAACCAGAGAAATGTAATTGCTGCTCAGCCTGAAGAGGAAGCAGCAAAGGTGCCAGAAGAAGAAAATGTACCAGAGAAATGGGAATATTTAGTAGTTAACAAAGTTTTGTTAAAGCCAGCAGAGGAAGTTGTTGAACCAGCACAGAGAAAGACTTTGTTCAGGATTGTATGCAAGGTTCAAGTAAAATGTTGTCAAATGGTAATTGATAGTGGCAGCATTGATAATTTGGTCTTTACAGAAGTCGTGAAAAAGTTGAAATTAAAGACAAAGAAACATCCAACACCTTACAAGGTGTCATGGCTTCAAAAGGGACATCAGCTGTTAGTGAATGAAAAGTGTGAAGTGGAGTTGCAGTTGGGTAGATACAAAGACAAAATTATGTGTGATGTGATGCCTATGGATGTGTGTTAGATATTGCTAGGTAGACCTTGGCAGTATAATAGAGGAGCTATGCATGATGGGAAAAAGAACATATACAAATTTGGTAAAGATGGTGTCAATCATACATTGCTACCTATGGAAGAAGAGGATGCATCAGGAAAATATTATCCAAAAACTCTATTGCTAAGTGGAAAAGAATACTTGCAGCAGATTGAAGAGAATGAGGTAAATTTTGCATTGATTTGCAAACCCAAGGTAACAATTACTTCCACTAAAATTTTTGATTTGCCAATTGAAATTCAAGAGATGTTGGAAAATTATTGTGACATCATTGTAGATTATTTGCCTAATGAGTTACCACCCATTAGAAAAATAAGTCCTCATATAGATTTGATTCCAGGGGAAAATCTACCAAATAAAGCAGCTTACAAGATGACTCCCACAGAAAATGAAGAAATCAAAAAACAGGTTCAGGAATTGTTAGATAAAGGAATGATTAGAGAGAGTTTGAGTCCTTGTGCAGTGCTAACAGTGTTGAGCCCAAAGAAACATGGAGGCTAGAGAATGTGCACTGATTCAAGAGAAATCAACAAAATAACAATCAATTATAGATTTCCTTTACCTAGAATTGAAGATTTAATGGATTGTTTAAGTGGAGCAACATATTTACAAAGCTGGATTTAAAAAGTGGTTATCATCAAATAAGGATTAGAGAAGGAGATGAATGGAAAATTGCTTTTAAAACAAATGAAGGACTGTATGAATGGATGGTAATGCCTTTTGGGTTATCAAATGCTCCTAGTACATTTATGAGGCTTATGAATGAAGAGCTGAAAGAATTTATTGGTAAATTTGTAATAGTATATCTGGATGATATATTAGTTTACAACAGATCTAAAGAGGAACATATGAGACATCTGAATTATGTCTTATAGAAGCTACAACAAGAAAAGTTACTGCTAAATTTAAATAAATGTTCATTCATGAAGGAAGCATTGGTATAATTGGGCTTTGTTGTTTCTACTGATGGATTAAAAATGGATCTAGAGAAGATAAAGGCAATCATAGAGTGGCCTTCACTGAAAAGTGTTTTTGAGGTAAGAAGTTTTCATGGTCTTGCTATTTTTATAGAAAATTCAAAAGGAATTTTAGTAAGATCAATGCTTCTATTATTGACACTATAAAGAAGGATAAAAAGCTATTTAAATGGACCATTGAAGAAGAAAAGAACTTCTAGTTGTTGAAAATAAAGATTACTGAAAAACCTATTTTAATTTTGCCTGATTTTAATAAACCTTTTCAAGTGAAATGTGATTTTAGTGGAGAAGTTATTGGTGTTGTTTTAAGTCAAGAGGACAGACCTGTAGCTTATTTCAGTGAAAAACTGAATGAATCAAAGAAGAAATATTCTTCTTATGATAATGAATTTTATGCAGTTGTATAGTCATTAAAAAAGTGGAGACATTACTTGATGTCTAAGGAGTTTATACTATATTCAGACAGTCATGCATTGCAGTACATTATGCAACAACCAAAGCTTAATCAGAAACATGAAAAATGGGTAGAATATCTTCAAGGTTTTAATTTTGCATTAAAACATATAAATGGCCAATCAAACAAGGTAGCAGATGCCTTAAGCAGAAAAAGTATCCTAGTTTAGGAAAGTCAAATTCAAGTGTTGGGTTTTGATTTTCTTAAAGAAGTATATGAGAAAGATTTAGATATTAAAGAGGCATTTGAAGCTTGTAAAAATCTTGTTTTGTTAGATAGAAATAAGTGGCTGGATTTTTTCTTGCAAGAAGGATTGTCATTTAAAAGAAATCAGTTGTGCATACCAATTTGTTCTATGAGAGAAAATTTAATCAAGGAGAAACATAATGGTGGACTTGGAGGACATTTTGGTGCAGACAAGACTTATGAGCAGTTGAATCGGTTTTATTTCTAGCCGAAGATGAGATCTGAAGTGGAGAAGTATGTGAAAAATTGTAAAGTCTGTCAGTGTGCGAAAGGAAGGAGCCAAAACACAAGTTTGTATGTTCCATTACCTATTCCAGATAGACCTTGGGATATGGTAAGTATGGATTTTGTTTTGGGTTTACCAAAAACTCAAAGAGGAAATGATTCAATTTATGTTGTGGTTGACATATTTTCTAAAATGGCACATTTTATTCCATGTTATAAAACCAGTGATGCTACTCACATTGCTAATCTGTTTTTTAATGAGATTGTAAGGTTGCATGGGTTACCTAAGAGCATTGTTTCAAATAGAGACACTAGATTTGTTGGTCATTTCTGGAGGACCTTATGGAAGAAACTTGGTACTAAACTGAGTTTCATTTCAGCTTATCATCCTCAGACTGATGGATAGAGTGAAGTTGTAAACAGAAGCTTGGGTAATCTTCTGAGAAGTCTTACAGGTGAACATCCAAAACAGTGGGATCAAATTTTGGCACAGGCTGAATATGCTTATAATGATTCTCCCAACAGGAGTACAGGGCCGAGTCCATTCCATATATTTTATGGAATGCACCCAAGGGGAGTGTTTGAATTAAGAGACTTGGGAAAAGCTAAAATGAGAAGTGCTAAAGGAGAAGATTTTGCTTCAGAGATTCAAGCAATACATGAACATGTAAAACAATAGTTACATGAATATAGCAACATAAAGTACAAGAGTAAAGAAGATTTGAAGAAGAAAGAAGTTAATTTTGAGGTTGGAGATTTGGTTTTAGCACACCTAAGGAAGGAAATATTTCCAAAAAGAGAGTATAACAAGTTAAAATTTAAGAAAATTGGACCATGCAGAGTCTTGAGAAAATGTTCTGCAAATGCATATGAAATTGAATTACCCCCTGACATTGGAATATCTCCAATTTCCAATGTTGTTGATTTGTATAGGTATGAAAACAGAAATGCAGATGATACAGCAGAGGATAAAGAATAACAAGAGGTTGATTGGGTAAAGCAGTTACCTACAGCAAAGGCATTGTAGCCAGAAAAGGTTTTGGACAAGAGATTGTTTAAAAACACAAGAGGGAAGGAGTATTTTCAATGTTTGATCAAGTGGAAGGATCAACTAATTATTGATGCTACCTGGATGATAGATGCCATGCTATAGAAGTTGGGAAATTCTGTAGAAGAGCTCATGGACAAGATCCCATGAAGAATTTTGTCCTCAGGAGTCTGATGCAGGAGCATGAGGCTTGAAGGCAAAAGACTATGAATTTTATCGCAAAAATACAAAAAAAAATTACAAGCAAAGGAGTGGGATCCTTTAGCTGTCACTTTACAAAGCTTTCTAGATAGGATTTGAGCTAGAATTCAGGGATTTGAATTATCTTGTAATTAATTCAAATATTTAGGCTTATTTGAGATTCTTGAGGAGAATATCATGTAGATTAGATGTTATGTAGGATTAGGCAAATTCGATCCATTGATTTAGGGTCTGATTGTTGTATGTATAAGTACTTATGTAAATTTTGAATTAGTAGAAGGTGATTTTGACAGATTTTGTCTAGATTTTGGCTGAAGAGGATTAGCATGTAAAATTTGGAATCTCTCTGTATCTCTATGAATACTATGCATGAATGGTCAAATCTCGGAGGTTTTAATTTCCTTCGAAATATTTCTGAGTTTTGTTGAATTCCAATTTGAGCCCTCTAGAATTAGAGTTTTATATAATCTTGTGTTGTCGCATCTAAATTTTCACTCACTATGTATTTAAATAAACTTGGCGGAAGTGTTAAGTCTGGAGAGGAAACCTGATAAATTCGCGAGAAACCTAGGAGAAGATTTGAATCGTCCGATCGAGTAGATCCAGCAGATCTAATGGTCATTGTATGCCAACAAGCGCAGACGTTAATCACAATAGTAGAGTGGTCTTCATAGGTGTAAGTAGTATCTCGCGTGGTCAAAAGGTGGTAAGTGGTATTCTACAATTTGACGCGATTACCCTTAGCGGTTGACACATAACACGAGAAAAATACTTTTCTCGTGCGCCCTTGACCTGATATCGGTCATGCAAGAATCCACGTGAGATTACACGATAGCCGTTGGATCAAGTGGGATTGATCAATGGTGGGGATCGGCCAAGCTAGTTAGCGAGCGGGTGATGCAATAACTGTCGAATTGAGGAATGAGATCGACGACGGAGATTTAATGTGCTAAAGGTTTGTGGAATGGAGGATGCGATAAGGTTATGAACTGAGTTTTTTAAATTCCTTTTGGTTCCATGGAAAAACTGAAGATTTTCCATATACCGGGTAAATTAAACATTTCTGCTATTTTAGCAGAATAACTAAAAATTGGAGGTTGATGAATGATACTCCGAAGGAAAACCGAGAAGAAGTTCCACCCAAACTGGAAGGAATATTTGCTAGTTTTGAACAACTATCCTTAACACCTGCAACTAGCCCACCAAGACCTATAAGATCTAGGCTCACCAATTCATCTTCTGAAACATTTACACCAACCCCTCCAAGCTAATCCCAAATTTGTGTAAACCTAGTAAGATACTGCAGAATAGTATCATTCTTCTGCATCCTGATGTTTCAAAGTTTGTCTTTGAGGGCCACTTTTCTATGGTCACTATTATTCTCGAATAGCTCTTTCATTTCCTTCCACATTGCGAAAGGATTTTATTTTCCGTGGATATTTGAGACAATGTGGTCTCACACTCCCTCCAATATTATTTTCCTTTCCTTAGCTACATCTTTCTTCCATTGGGCTAGGTTATGGGAATCAACTAATCCTACTTTCAAAATGTTGTCTTGACATATTCCAACAATCCATTGTCATCAAACACTACCTCCATGTGATCCTTCCATCCAATGAGATTCGACTTTCCTTCCAAGGCATACTCTAATATCAGTCCGTTGAAGGTCACTTTCCCAACTCTAAAGAAATCCTGCTACACTAAATTTGCAAATTTGAACCTCCTGAGGAAAAAAATTGAAATTATTGTTCAAATATCCTACTCTGATACCATGTAGAAATATGGTGATAAAATTGCAACTGCTCAAGAAATTTAATATAAATCAAGAGAAACAATTCTACTCTACTGCTTTGTGGAAATTAATTCATAATTTAGAACAACATTCGCAAGTATGCATCAATCACATACACAAGTACATATATTTATCTAGGGGAAACCAATTGGTAAAAAACCCCTTAAGCATGTTTGCATTAATCAGATGAATAGATAATATATTACAATTGCTTGCTCGCTCTGAGCTCAACCTACAACTGAATAACCTTCCTCTCTCCTCAATGAGAAGCTCTAACCCAAACTTAGTCAATTTATGCCTCTACTTGAGCCCCTATTTCCTTGCATAAATACTGAGGAATTAGGCCCCTATTTTTTAGGAATTTTCCTCCAATTTATTGTGCAATTCCCAAGGTTGGATCTCTTACTTCATGAAATACTTGTACACTCAAGACTAGTCTACAAATTATGTTACACTACTGGGGAACTTGAATTCTCTGCATGAACTAGATATTTTTGGTTGATTGATTAGTTAACTAGATGTTCACTGAGTTAGATTGTTGTCCCACTGCACAACTGGCCTCCAACTAGTTCTATCAACAGTTAGAACTAGTTTAACTTAATACAACTAGAAATAACTGAACAGGATTGCTAAAACTTAGAAATCACACATGCATAACTAAACTCCAAACCCTCTAACTTGAATTTACTGAGTTATAAGTGACAGGAGCCATGTCACCTCAGTTAACTACCTCCAAGTTGTCTTATGATGTAGAAATTCATTTTTTGTCAATTTTCCCAAGGCAAAGTTAAATTGAGACTTTCTTTCTACACTTCTCAACAATAAATTATTAGCATATATGAAACCAAATATCAAATACATACCTTCGATCTTGAGAGGGATCCGCATTAGATGTCCATCAATCCAGGCATGCTAGGTCCATGGGACTTGCTTGAGTCCATATGGGACTTTCTTCAATCTGTAATCATGAGTCTCCTACTCATGCACCTCAAAGCCCTAAGGTAGCTCCAAGTATGAGTCGTCCTTAAGTACATCATGGAGGAACCCAACTTCACATACATCTAATAATAGGTGCATAAATTTTATCACATTCCTTCTCCTTTGGATAGCATATCCCTTAATATTGTGGAAGCATCTGACATTGCTACATTGATGTCATCTAGAATGGTCCTTTCATTACGGACATATTTCTCTTCAACATTTCATCATATTGTTGTATTTAATCAACAATTTACTCCCTCTGAATAAGAAGCCTCTTCAATAATGGACATCAACCTGGGAGACTATGATCCTTTCTTCAATATTTGAGCTCTTGTCCGTTTTTCAAGCGCCACTCTTAATCATGGGATGGCTCTACATTCTCATCAATCTCAATATTGAGGACTAGGTCCTTACATCCATCTGATACTTGTAGAGGAGTAAAGAAAAGCAAGAGATAGTGGAAAAGTAAATAAACATAATGAAAGTGTACTTGATGATGAGGCAGGATTGTCTTTCTTCTCTAGATATGAGAGTGTCTCCTTCATTTTCCTGCACCAACTCCCTCTTGGAGCTAATTCTTCCTAAAATAATCTACATCTTAATGATCCTCAAGAAGGATCTGCTTTCCTTTATCACAACCTCATCCAATAAGTTATAAAGATTCAAATACTTATGCAATATGAATAAACAATAGTCTAAAAATGATCAATGTAAACAAGAGCAATGTCATAAAGAAACAACATAAGTCTTGAAAATATTTTTCTTTAATGAGGATTATTGGAAGTTATTAGCTCCCTCTTGTTCTTGCCTTTATGAGTCACCATTTTCCATCAACCATATGTTAATGTCATCTACAAAGGAAATGCATCCTCTTGAGCACCACCTGTATTCTCATTCTAGATCCTTCCAAGCCTACCTATCAATTTTTAAGACGACCACTGGATCTACATCATACCCTCTCCTATTGGGATAGTAGCCCATCTAGGGTTACACTTAATCTATCACGCATATTTGAAAAATTCAATAGCTTCTCACTAATCCTAATCACTATAGAACCCGGGCATTTACCATATCCAGAACCCTCATAGGGTTTCTCTCAAACCCTATCCATATTTTGTAAGAACAAGGACTCCCTATGGTTTCTTTCAAACCCTGACATTCTTTTAGATCTCCAACATATTCATCCCTTTCACTCTGCTTGATCAATGACTACACGTGGGTGATCTTAATGTATTTTTCTTTAGCCCATATCTGATAACTTGTTAATTTTTAGGGCTATATTGTTCTTTGTTGTAGATAATTGCACTTTTAAACTTTTTTCAACATGTTCACATTACATTCACCCCATAACATCATGTCATCATTAGCAATTATGTAGAGAGAAAAATAAACATCAATAATATAGGAATTTATAGGGTAAATTCCTCAGATAGAACACCAAAGGGCACCGCTCACAAATAGGTCATAGATCAATACACCAATATTCTTAACATGGTTAAAACCATCAAAGAGGGAAATAGTCCAAGGCTTGAGCCAACACGGCCACTTCAGGAAATTTATTAATGTAAAAGAAAGAAAATTTACATAAGCTTCTCTCATGAAGGGTCACCTTACAAATGACCCTCCATGCTCTTTAAATAGAGATCATGGACCAATCGGGTGTTAAGCTACAGATCAAGTGTCAGTAATACCAAGGAGAGAATGAACCATTGGATCACTTCATGTTTACAACATATCGTGACCGTCGGATTGTAAGTTAAAAAAGTGCATAGTAAAGAAGCACACTTTACCTAACTCTACACTAGAACCAGTTATACTTAACTATTTCCTATGTGTCGGAATATCCTAACATCCCCCCTTAAGAACAACTTGGGATAGGATTGAAGGATGTACAAATAGGACACAATAAGAGAAGGAAGGAGGCATTAGAGATTATCCCCCCTTAGTGGTAACTTCTTGAACTCCAACCATGAGTCGAAGTTTAGTAAACTTCACCTCTATGAGAGCCTTTGTAAAGATGTTTGCAACTTGATCATTGGTTGAACAATATTACACTTCAAGAACCTGGTCATGAATGAGCTTTCTGATAAAGTGCATGTGTAGTTCAATGTGTTTGTTTCACTGATGTTGGACTGGATCTATGCATAGTTGAATGGCACTTTGATTATCACACCAAAGTGTAGTCGGATGTTGCTGCTGAAAGCCAAACTTTGACAGGATCTAACGAAGCCACAAGGCTTCCTTACTAGCTTCTACGGCGCCATGATACTCTGCTTCTACTGAAGAAAGAGAAATGGCACTTTGTTTCTTTCAAGCCCATGTAATAGGTCTAGAACCAAGACTGAACACATAACCTACAGTAGATTTCCAATCATCAGGGTCACCAGCTCAATCAGAATTAGTGAAACCAACCAATAGAGGAGATGCTTCTGCACTGTAATGAATATCAAACTGAACTATACCTCAAACATAACAAATTATTATTTTATCTACTTTTCAATGAATTTCATGTGGGTTTTGAATAAACCGGGCAATAAGGCCAACAGCAAAGAAAAGGTCAGGATGGGTATGGGTCAAATACAAAAGTTTTCCAACAAGCTCATAGTATAAGGTAGCATCAACTTCAGGGCAAGTACAAGTGACTGAAATTTTGGATTCATACTAAAAGGGAAAAGGGGTTGCCTTACATTCTTCCATGTGAAAGTGGAGTAGAAGATCATAGGCATACTTGGACTGGGAAAGGGAAATACCTTCCTTGGATTGCAAGACTTGAAGACCAAGAAAATAATGCAAGTGTCCTAAGTCTATCATTTCAAATTGCTTTCTAAGGCTAGACTTCACATGGTTTATAAGGTTGGGATCACTACCAGTTAGGATAATATCATCAACATAAAAAAAAGAATGATAAGAGACTTACCCACTTTCTTGGTGCTGACAGTATGACACATAGAAAATCCAGTATCTAAAAGAAAGTTATCCATTGTGGCATACCAAGCCCAAGGAGCTTGCTTGAGACCATAAAGGGATTTCTTATGCTGACATACAAGGGTAGACTCTATTTGTATAAAGTCAGGAGGTTGTTACATATATATTTCTTCATGCAAGTCCCCATGCAAGAAGTCATATTTAACATCCATCTGATGGACTTCCCATTTGAAAGAGGCAGCAAGGGAAATAACATGGTGGATAGAGTTCATTTTGGCAACCGAGGAGAAGTTTTCAATATAGTCAATTCCTTTAACTTGTGAAAAACCCTTAGTAACAAGACAAGCTTTATGTTTATCAACTTTTCCCTTTGGTCCAAACTTGGCTCTGTAAACCCATTTGCATCTAACAAGTTTTCGTCCCTTTGGAAGAGGAACAAGATCCCATGGATCATTTTCCAATAATGAACGATATTCTTCATTCATAGCTACCTCCCAATATGGATGGCTTGAAGCTTCTGCAAAGGTATCAAGATCATAATTCGCTAAATCTTGAGCCAATAAAGAAGAGGCTATATTGAACTGAGAACATGTACGTCGCTAATCTATAGGATCACCTGCAAGAGCACCTGCTACATCACGAGTAGCATGGACCCATTTTGGAAGCTGAGGAGCTGAAGGAGAATCTTGAGAAGGTGGGGGAGGATTGTCATCCTCGTTGTCATCATCTAAAGAAAAATATTTTCAGAAGTAGAAGGGATGGAGAGAGATGTCACATCCACCGAACTAGGCTCGTAGGCCGATATATTTTCAGCAAACATTACATCTCTTCTAATGATAACATTTTTCAACTTAAGTGGAATAAGTCTATATCCTTTGACATCTTCAGAATATCCAACAAAAATACATTTTTCCCTCTTAGGTTCTAAATCTTTATGTTTCTCACCTGGAATATGGGCCCATGCTTCACTTCCAAAAATACGAAAGTGACTTACATCTAGTTTAATTGAGCTCCATGCTTCTTCTGGAGTGATACTCTTTAAAACCTTAGTAGGAATATGATTTACTATGTAATTTGCACAGTTCATTGCTTCTACCCAAAAATTAAGGCTAAGTCCTTTAGATTGAAGCATACAATTAGCCATTTCCTTTAAGGTGTGATTCTTCCTTTCAGCTACACCATTTTGTTGTGGAGTATATGGAACAGTATGTTGCATTTGAATTTCATGCTCAGTGCAAAAGTTGATGAATTTTTTGTTAACATATTCTCCGCCATTATCAGATCTTAGCTTAAGAATTTGATGTCCAGATTGTTTCTCAACAAAGGCCTTAAAGGCCAAGAACATGTTAAATACTTCTCTCTTTAGTTTTAAGAAGTATACCCAAGTGCGTCTAGAGAAATCATCAATGAAAGTTAGGAAATACTTGTAGCCAGAGAATGAAACAACTAGAAGTGGACCACATAAATCACTATGCACAAGCTGTAAAGGGATTGAGGCATGCCAAGAGGCACGTTTTTCAAGACTATCCCGATGATGTTTTCCGAGAACACATCCGAAATAAACACCATCTCTGCAAGATACCATAGGAAGACCTGTCACCATATTTTCTTTACATAGATTTTGAAGGGAGCGATAGTTTAAGTGACCAAATCGCTCATGCAAAATTTTGTTCACTTCATCATTATGAGCAACAAATACCGAGGGAAGAGTTGATGACCCAAAGTTGTTAAACTTATACAACCTTGTAGAATCATCAACAATGCCATTAGCTAAAATCTGTCTAGGATATCTTAGGTCCTTAATTACAACATCATGAGTTGAAAATTCAACAATTTTACCTTCACCTAAATGAGTTATATGATACACAGACAGAAGGCTACAAGATAAGGTTGGAACACATAATACATCATTAAATTGACCATTGTGTAAATGAATAGTTCTAGTCCCTACAACAATAAGAGATCTATCATCACCAACATATATATTTTTGGTGTTAAAATCATTTAAAGAAGAAAACATGGCTCGTTTTTGGCCATGTGATAAGAATCTCCAAAATCAATGAGCCACTCATGAGAATGAGAAGAAGAATATACATTTAGTGCATAACCAGACCGAAATGCTTGACAACAACATGCAGAAAGTGTTATTCCTGAAGATAAGGTTGAAGTTGAAGAGTGCTCCAAATGGATGTTATGCTTCTTCATTGCTGCTTCCATGGATTCCATCTTCTTAAAGCATTTGGATTCTAAGTGGCCATCTCGATCACAAAAGTTGCAATGTTTATCAGTCTTCTTCCCTTTGTTTTTATTTGCCTTATCATTTTGTTGAATTGATTTTTCATTTTGAGACTGAAATTGCTTAGGACCCTTATTTGGTTTAGGACCATTCTTTTTAGGATATTGCTTCTTAGGATTCTTTGAATTTGGTTGTTGTTGGGCAACTAAGGCTTTCTTAAAAGAGTTTCCAAGATTAAAAAGACCAAGATGTAAGAGTTTTTCTGTTCTCTTATTGAAGAATCACAAAAGGCATCAAAAGAGGGGGACTTGTAGACTTTTCCTTGAGAAATAAAGGCTTCTCTAGTAGAATGGAAGGTGGAAACAAACACATAGTAGGCTGGTCCCAACTTAGTAAGAATGGAATAGATAAGGCTACTATCTTCTTTCTTAACCTTAACACCTTCCAAGAGAAGTCTAAGGGTCTTGAACTTGGACAAAAAAATTTCAATGAAAGAAAAATTATTGGGGTCCAACATAAGCAACTCATTTTTGAGTTGATGGGCTTTAATATCATTTTTAATTCCAAAAACTTTAGTGAGTTGTTTCATTGTTTCATTAGGGGTATCAAGTTCTACGATATGGAATCTAAGGTTTGGAGAAATAGACATCCCTATAAACCCACATGATTGATCTTGCCTATTTTCCCATTTGGTTGCCTTATCTTCATCTTTAGGTTTAGTTTCTTGGCTTGAGGCTATTCTTTAAAGGCCTTTACTTCTAAGTAAATCCACAATGTAGGACCACCATTGGAAGTAGTTGGTGTTGTCAAGAATAACTTGGAATGGACTTTCCATTTTAACATAAACTGAAGCTGTAGATGCTGAAACTAATTGTTCCAATGGAAAGATCTCGAAAAAATAAACCGATTAAGAAAAACGGCTCTGAAAATGGCTTTCGAATGAATAAGTTATGGTTTTCTCAATAAAAGTTGTTGAAGATGTCGACGAAGTGCGTGAATGTGCAGAAGTGAATGATGATGTTATATTTTTTTTATTTTTTTAAATCCCCCCATTCCAAACTTAATCTAATTAGATCACTTTAAAAATATATATATATATATATATATATATATAATATATAATATTTACCCAATTTTATAAATAAGTGAAAGTCTTTTTACAATGGTACTTTATAAGCTACCCACTAAATTGTAACTTAAATAAAAAGATAAAGAGACTTTAGAATTATAAGTGACTCACTTTTTATAATGGGTGAGAACACTTTTACATAAAGTAACTTTAAAACATAAGCTATATGTGCTTTTTGAAAAAAGTAACTCAACAAAAAGAAAGACTTGAACTCAAGACCTCTATTCTCATAAAGTAACTTTGGACCAAGCGAGCTGGTTTACAAGGTTGGTAATTTTTGGAAAAGAGGAAGGGGTTTTTTTTTGTTTTTTTGTTTAGTCACTGAAGCTTTGGGGTGAGTGCTTACTTGAAAAATCACTTTTTACCTACAAAAATAAAAAACCCACACAGCCCAACACGAACATACAAAAAAAACCAAACCCTATGGCTTGAAGTTAGCTTTCGCCAGAAACTAAATATTTTCCTCAATGTTTCTGATTTTCCGAGATCACACTAAGGCACGACGAAAAAGAGCATACGCATGAGAAAAACCCTTATTTTTTGTTTCTGATTTGCCTAGATTGCACAGAGTCATAGGGAAAAGATCATATGCATAAATGAAAGGTATGGATCTAGTAATAAAAAAAAACTTAGAGCTAAATAAACTAAAATAAACAGAGAGATGAATAACTAAAATTGCAAATAAATTCTGTATACCTATACATCTTAAAAATGGCATATCTAGGGCTACTGGAAACATTTTCGCATGAAACGAAAGGGTTTCATCACTGGAACAGATGCTCCTAACACAATAGAGCAGTCCTCTCGGCCTGAAAGCAGTTAGAAACAGTAGATCTAGGAAACGACATTCGCATGCACTTGTACCGACTTCGAATTTGGATCAACAACGGATGCGTCCCTCAAATAGCTCTGATACCATGTAGGAATTTACAGGGTAATTTCCTCGGATAGAACACCAAAGGACACCGCTCACAAACATATCACAAATCAATACATCAGTATTCTTGACGTGATCCAAACTCTCAAAGTGGGAAACAATCCATGACCTAAGCCAACACGGCCACTTCAGGCAATTTATTAATGTAAAAGAAAGAAAATTTACATAAGCTTATCTCATGAACGGTCACCTTACGAATGGCCCTACATGCTCTTTAAATAGATATCATGGACCAATTGGGTGTTAAGCCACAGATCAAGTGTCAACAATACCGAGGAGAGAATGAACCGTCGGATCACTTCATGTCTAGAACATATCGTGACCATTAGATTTAAGTTACAAAAGTACATATTAAAGAAACACACTTTACCTGACTCTACACTAGACCAAGTTATACTTAACTATTTCTTATGTGTCAGAATATCCTAACAAATAATGCAGCGGAACAGTAAGGAACAATAGAAGAAAAGCATACACAATAGAGACACCAGGATTTTTGGTTAAAGACCAGGGGAAAACCACATAAGGGGGGAATCCCATAATCAATTTTTCTTCTTCTAATAGATATTCATCAAATGTTCAATTGAGATACAAAGTACAATATCTTGAGACATAAGTCTTTCATCACCAATCACACTGGGCCATCTAGAGCCAATCTAGCAACAGGCAAGAATATTAGAGAGGCATGCATAGGCCTCCATATCACACTATTATACGAGCAAAATATACATCACTTCCACTATAATACGTCATTTTTCATTGTCCTAGGGTTTCTACCGTCATTGTCATATATGTCTTAGAGGCACTGTTACACATCACTATCATAGATACATTGTCACAACTGCCAAATCATGATCATAAGGCACTGTCACAAGGCATTGTTACAACTATCATAGGGCACTATCATAAGTCACTATCACAACTTAGTCATTATAGCAATTATTGTTACCACTATCATCAAGAGTGTTCTCTAAATTCTATTATCATTGTAATCTGGATTATTGTTGTCGCTGTCATATCAAGATCATTGTTATGTCAAGGTCACTGCCATTTCAAAAATCATTGTCATACAAGGGCCATATCAATGTTTACTTCCATGCCATATCAAAAGTCACTACCATATAGTATCACCACCATATCACAACCATATCAAAGGTCATTTTCATGCCTCCATGTTACTAACATATAAATCAATGTCACTGTCATAGTCATACACCAAGGTGACTGTTATGCAACAAAGGTCATTGTTATAGTCATTCATCAAGGTCATTGTCATATGAGGTTATTTCCATATCAAAGGTTACTTTATCATAGATTGTTATTACTACCATACTATGATCAATGCCATAAATCTTGTCCTTCATCATTGTAGAGTTACTACCCTAACAAAAACAAAGGAAAACACTAAGATAGATATGTGCCACTAAGATACAATTGCGAGCCATAGAGACAAAGCGAGCTACAAAGATTAACAATGCAAGTCATAGGTATAATAATATGAGTACAATGTGAGTCATAGAAATTTAATGTGAGTCACAAATATATAATCAAATCATAGATATATAAAGGAGCCATAGAAAGAAATACAAGCCACTGATACAATGCGAGCTAGCGAGCCATGGATATATAAACAAACCATATGTGATGCACATACAAAGTGAGATCCATAAAAAAATAATGTGAACCTCAGAGTAGATCCATTGTAATGTAAATGTGAGCCTTAGATAAAGTGAGCCATGGATGTAATATGTGCCATAGAAAATGGAATGTGAGCCTCAAAAGGTAACGCGAGCCCCAGAAAATAATGTGACCCTCATAGAAGTTTGATCAACAGAAGCATGAGATTCATGTGCCATATGAGGGAGGATTAATGTCAATTTATTGTTGCTAGCCGCATATGAAGTGTCTTGACCCTTGGGCAAGCCAACATGAAATGTTGAGAGGCCGACTTGTAATATTTTGGAGGGAAATATTTAGATTCAAATTTACTCATAACAATATTAATATTGTGGGTTCTCTGGCTTCTGATTCAAAAAATATTAAATATATTTTCCACGTGCCTTAATAATTTCTTTCCCATTTGATTTGTGCCACATTAATAATAATTGAATTATCCTTTGGTTCAGGATGGGCTTCATTTGGGGTTAATGGGTTATTTTTGGGGAAGTTGGGCTTCTCATGGGAATTCATCCCATAATTTCCCCAAATTTAAACAATGGGATGATAATCTCGCATATGTTTAACATCACTACAACATAGCTCTCCATAGCTTAACAAGCCATATCCCGTTTCAGGTGGGCCTACGATTTCAACCATGAGGTCCCATTGATGTTGCACTACCCCTTGCAACTACATAGGAAGAATTTTCACATGTTCAATCCAAGGCTGACAAAGCTATCAATTTTATTGAACAAATTTAGCACATCCATTAGCAAGTCCCTGAGATATTTCAAAGATCCAATACTAAGTACAAACAACACCATGATCAACATTGGGTGCCACACAAATTTTAAGTGGCAGACAAGGTTTGGTTGCATTTGCAAAAGGAATTCCTTGTAGGGTCCCATTTGAGGCTTCATCCACTTTTCTATGGAACTTACACCATCACCAAGGTTGTGGGTGAAATGCTTTTGAGTTAAGTGTCCCCCCCCTTCCTTGGCCTGCACCCAATGTTCAATGTAGACTGCCTTCTGCCATACTTTCCACCATTTTTGGACACATCAAAAATAAAAAAATAATTGACATCAACATATCTCAATCCAAATTGCAATGAATGGGCCACAATTGATCATATCTAGGACACACAAATTAAAATCACTCGTCCACAAAGGATCTAGCTATATCATGTTGTCAAAGCAGGCCAACTCTTGCACCAAGGCAAGTGGCTCACAAGGGACCAAATTTAGTATAACTTTCCCTATCTAATGGAGGCACTAAACACAATGGATATCAATGATTCCTAAGGTGGGAGGGTTGATCTCAGTGGATATCGATAACCACCCACCTATTCCACTGGTTCACATCATAGTTTTTTATTTTAGCTATTTTTTAGGTCCTAAACTTTCAGAGCCGTTTTGATGCCCTAAACAACATTTTTTAGGGAAACAGGCACTCGACAGACATAGAATGTTGAATGCAGTTAGAAAATATTATCCTTAATCAAACTTTTGCAATGAGTTATCTGGCGCACCAAACAAACATTGTATGCTAAAGTTACAATCTTGGGAAGTTGACATTCTAACTTACTCCATTGGGCCCCTCAAACTTTTTGGCCTTCCATCTCTTACGGTTAGGTTTTTGGATGTTTAGGGTTTCTCATTGCTTCTTGATTATTAAAATACCTCTAAGCCTCACTGTAAGATATTTGGGTGAAGGTGTGTAGCCATTGCATCTCTTCTCGGAGATAAGCTACTGTCATCTGAGCTAGTTTGTTTTCATTCTACATTTATACAATTTCCATGTTTTCCATTTATTAATAGAAGTCAAGTTTCAATGTATCTTTGTTTTTGGTTTTCAATCTATATATCAATTAATTCCCTTCATTAATTCATATCATTTGACCTTTTAACCATTCCACATGCACCTTTCCCATGATAATTTTTATCTTTCAATGTAGGTTTATAGCCTGGATATATCTAGTATGTCTAGTGCGAGTATTCCCTATTTTAGGTACCAAAATGCCAAAATCTTCCTCAACTTCAACATCCTAAAGAAATATTCACTCAACCCTTGATTCCCATTTTTCATTCTTAATTTCTCTTTGAATCTTAGATGAAATTTTTCCACAAAGGCCACTGCAAAGCATTATGCATCTTTAATAAGGAATTTAGACTTCTGTGATCCATAACATTGCTTAGAGGATTTTCGGCGAAATCACATAGATAATCATTTGTCGACGCGTTTCGAACCAACCAGTGTGGTTCATCGTCAGGACAAGTTGAAGAACCAAATCCAACTTAGCATGTTAAATAGTTTGAGCAGAGATTACAACGGCTAATTTTGACTAAGAGACCCAGGTCAAAATTAAAACTAAAACTAATAATATATATATAATAAAAATAATTCCATTTTATGGAAATAAGTATAAAGTAAAATTATATAAATTCAAGTTAATTATAAATAGATTAAAAAAAAAAAAAAAAAAAAAACCTAACCTTGATTTATATAATTTACCTTAATTTAACCTTATTTCCATAAATGGTTAATATTATTATTAAATAATATTATTAGTTTTGTTTTAATTTTTGACCTGGGTCTCTTAGTCAAATTAGTCCGTTAATTAGCCGTTGTAATCTCTGATCAGACATTACATGCTAAGCTAGATCTGGTTCTTCAACTTGTCCTGACGATGAACCACACTGGTTGGTTCGAAACGCGTCGACAAATGATTATCTATGTGATTTCGCCGAAAATCCTCTAAACAACATTATGCATCTTATTGAACACTCAAACAGGGTAGCGCAACTGATTGCCTCATCGGCCTTGCCAAACTAAAGATATTTTTACTCTTTCCTTCAAGGAAAAAGGGTGGATGCACCTCAAAGAAACAAAGAATGGGCACAACCAGGAAAAGAGATACTTGTTCATAGACTAAGCTGGACTCATTTAATACAAAGAGTCATAAGGGTGGAGCAATAATGAGCAAAGAATTAATAGAAGAAGAGCTAGAATCCACTACGAATATAGAAACCAAGATACCTCCTAGAGGGAGGAGAGGTTAATAAATAAAATAAGCACTTCCCATTGTTAAGGAAGTCGTGTGGATGAGACAAAAGTGTACTAGATTTAGAACATAAACCTACAAAGGAACCAAATCTATAAGAACAATCTAGAGAGTGTTGTAACATTTTCTTATTAAGGAAAATGTTATAGAGATCTTCAAAATTTGCTAATTTTTCTATTGGCTAGATTCTTGGACATATGACAAGTTTCATAAGATTTGTTAAGAAAAAAAATGTTTTTATAAGTTTCCCAAGCTTATTAGCAAAAATTCAAAGTGTGAATTTTGGGATTTTGAGCTCTGGACAAGCCTCGACCTCTTATGATTTATATGAGGGGAATATTAAAAATATTGGGCTTTCTGGCCCAATCTCCCAAGTCATCAGACAATATGTCATTGAAACCCACCATCTACCAAACAACCAAACTACAAGCCAAGTCAAAAACCAACGCGACAAGTGCCAAGCCTGTAGCTTTTAACCCCGTACAGAAATTACCTGCATACGAATTCTAAATCATAGGAAAAATAAAAATGCAAGAGCATAACACATAAAACACATATACACAGAGATTTCCCACTAGATCTCAAAACCGAGACTACCAGCTT
>APFE030619344.1:50967-85305 GCA_000404065.3 Pinus taeda
TATTTCAATAATATAATTCATCTATTTATTTTACCAAAAATAAAAAAATATGCACTATCCAAGTAAGCCATCGAAATAAAATAAAATAAAATAATTCTTCTTCGACTACTTAAATTGAAAGTTGACTCAACATTCTTCTTCTTCATAAGTCCATGCACATAACATTTTGATGCTTCCAAAAGTGAAATGATCGATTTTTCCATTTTCTTGGCACCAATAAAACATTTATCCTTTATCTTCAACTTCTTTATCATTTATGCCTAACCTCTTAGATGACAAATACAGTGATGTTTGGATGAATATTATGATGTATACATGTGTAATTGCATGGTATTACCACTTGTTGGACACCTAATCCGCTAAGGGTTGTGTTGTGGAATGTGAAAGGTCATTGGAGTCCAAGAGACCACTTGGTATATGAAAACCAAGGGTCACATACATTGTATAAATGTATATCATTGTGAATAATAAATGCATTCAATGATTTATCTTTCATATCTTGTCTATTATTTGTGAGTTTAACATGGTATCAGAGTAGGTGTACTCTTTCCCTGCTTAAACTTTGTGAGCCTTAGTTGAAATAGTCTATGAGCTCTGTCATCCCTCCGTCATGAGTAGACCTATCCCTACGAATGCAGAGAGGAACACTGCTAATTTATGTGAGAAATGAATAAAAATTTCCCTCACTAGCATAAGTTACGTTTCCTAACACTAGTATCTCTGCCAACGTAACGCTGTAACACTTTCTTTCAATCTCATCGCTCCCTCCAACAAAATCATGACTCTACCCAACCCATTGGTAACAACAATTACTGTAATTATGCCTGTTAGCTCTGTTATTCTTTTTCATCAATTATTTCATTTAGGATTACAAATCTAAATATCCTCTCAATTGAATAGTAGAACAAGCATTCTCATCAAACTCACTGATCTGCTTTGTCGCTCTTATCACTGCAACCTTTGTTGTTTGTCATATGTGTGCATAGAAATGCCCCTCAACATTATAAACACTTACATAATTGAACCTGAGCATTGTTTTTAAAAGAAAGTGTTGTTGGTGTTAACACACCTTAAATTTCCCTAAGCTAAAGAGAGAAATTTCAGAGGTAACACAAACCACTTCTAGGCCAAAATCTAGCCCTTCTAGCCTTGGAGAGGGCTCTCTCACTTATGTTTCTCAACTGATATGATATTAGGCTAGGTATAATGTTAAATAAGGTATATTTTTCAAAGGTATTTTGATGAGAAAAGAGACAGATCCATTGGGCATGGAGTCATGTCAAACTTATTTTTGTCCAGTGATATGATGAAGAGAGAAAGGGGTTTCTCCACAGGGGCAACATAGGCAATATTGGTGATGAAATCAAGTTAAATTGTTGTAGGAGGGTGAGTGTAAGAAAGGTGGAAGGCACAACATAAAGCATCAAAACTATAGATGAATTCTAAATGTTCCTTTAAGAGGAAAAACATATATCACTTGGAAAAACTAAATCAGAGCACCATTAAGATGAATTTTGAGTTAATAACTAGTTTTTCCAAGAGAGAAGACATACATTCAAGAGATTTAAACACATAGTACAAACTTAAAAGAATATAGAATCACACATCATCAATATGTAACATAGGAATCCATGCAAATCACATTTTGTCTGCATTCATTCATTAGCAAACTTTTCAGAAAATACAGTGCAGAAACGTTTGTTTCTTTCTAATCTGCCCAACATAACCATTTACTATGTTTTTCATCTCTATATACATCATGAGGTTTGATCTCCCATTATAGGTGATTGAAATTATTGAACAAAATAAACTTCTAACTAGACACATCGAAATTTTGGTACATATACTTTGAAATATGAGTGGTTTTAGTTACAACCAATCTATGCCTAAAACATCACCAACTTGGAATATTTGCAAATAAGCATTAACTACATCTCCTAAGACAATATGCCACCTATCCACATTATCCAAACTACTTCTAGAAACCAAAAATTTGAAATATAAAGTGAAATGGCATTGACTATCCAATTTCGCAGCGCATCAACTACTTTCACAGTAAGTTGAAGTAGCCCTCTATGTTTTGTATGGTTGTATCCCTCCTCTAAAAAAATGGAGCAAATGTGTGTCTTTAAAATATCTATGTGATGGTATTGAACCTATGAGTTAGGCTTCATAGTGCTTGCAGACCTCCTTATTGACTAACGCCCACTTTCGCAGTAAAACTGTCACCTTTTGTAACGCCTTCAAAATTTTGAACATATGATGACTTTCTTGTGGTGTAAATGTTGGAGGAATAAATATAAGTGTTGTGAAATTCATATAAATCCTTTCGCGACAGTCAAAACTTAAAAATTACACTATCTCATCAACATCAAAGACTACATAAAAAGTGTAGAAATTCTGCTACGAAACAAGGTATGAATTTCTGGAAAACTAAGGGTCAAAGACTAGCTCATATATCATGAATCTTGATAGTTATTACAAAAAAAATGAGGTTTTTTTATATGAGGGTTTCCTTGAGAGAAACCTCAGTTTCAAAAAATTCTTCTCCATCTCCTCACAATCTACACCTAAACATCATAACTAAAACAGGAAATGACAAAACATGAAAAACAGGTTGTAAAGATGCATTTCAATATTCCAATATATGAAACTTGTCTATAAACGGAGGGAAATTTTTGTTCTTTGGTCCATTATTGACAAACATCTCTTTTTTTTTTTTTTTCCAAAATTAAGCTCCATTGGGTCTGAAATAGCTTTTTAAAATCATGAAAAAAAGAGTCAGTTTTGCAACAAATTGGTAGCAAGTCCAAGTAGTCCTCCATGCTCTGTATGGTTTCACCCCTCCTCAAGAAAAATGGATCAAATTTGTAGGCTTGAAATGTTTGTTTTATGGTGTATAACTCTTTAAGTAGTCTCTCGAATGCTTACAGACATCTTAGATGGTTGATTCCCACTTGCACAACAAATTTGCAGCAAGTCCAGCATTTCAAGCTTATGATGGCCTTTCTGCTTCAAAATAGTTGAGGAGCACTATTACCACATAAAAAATCCTTATAATACCTTATCAATATTTCAAAACTACAAAAATCCCACACTTCACCAAAAGGAGGGACTACGCAATTTGCGTAGCAAATGTGCAGAAAATGCGAATGCACATATATGGTTGGTATACGTTGAGTCTTCTGTAAACTCTGAGATTGGTTGTAGAGTGTTCAAAAAGCTTCATGCAACATTTAAAATGAAACATAACAGAGAAAAACTCTTACTAAAAATCTCTAGGCCATCTCACGACTTATGGAGCAATTGCGTAGCGGTAGGTCACTTGCGCAACAAATTTGCAACGATTGCTTGAACTCGACCTGCAATCTCTCCTTCAACCTTATCAATATTGCCTTTCACCTTCAACTTGCTCCAGAGCTCAAACCAGACTCCGGATAAGAGAAAATGAGAAAAGTTTCAAATAATTTTGATTTTTTTATGCCACCTAAACCCTTCTTCTTGTTATGAAGGTGGATGTTGAATGATGTAAGTGAGATGAAATGAAAGGGTAATTTTGTAATCATGAACTTGATATGACACTAAATGAATCTCCAACCAACTGACATGATTGACCTGATGCCAACAACTAATTTATGATAACCAATTTCCCCATGACATGACCCTTTTTGACACAAATATTTACAATGACCCTTTGACTAAATTTGACCCTTTTGTACAAAGACCCCTTAGACTATGAGACTCATGAAACCATAAGTCAAATTTTACAAAAGACCCCCAAATGAATAGTAAGACAGAAACATTATGATCCCTATATTATACGACCCTAACAGTCGGAACCCTCTTCATGCATCCTTGTGTTTGACAGTCCTCATTGACCATTGGGATTCCATTTAAGACAATGCATTTATCTTCGTCTCGCACTGAATATGTGTATTCTTCTCCATTTAAGGCATTCTTTCCGCAACCAAAAGAATAAAAGGCCATGGAATATTTTCTCTTGGAATCGACATGACTAATAAATGCTACTAAGTCTTCTCACTCTGCGATTATTTCCTAGATAAATACCAGTATCCTTAATAGTTGAAGTTTGACAATATTTGAATTAGTTTGGAAATCTCTGCCATTATAAAAACCATAGATGTGGGAGATTCAAACTCTTGACCTAGACACTGTGTTCAACAATGGGTCTCAGTCTCATTTTTGTTACTATAAAGACTAATACAGTAGTCACTTTGGTAACAACAACAGGGTATGAAGCTAAAATTATTGGTTTTTTTTTTCCTTCATGGATGAATGATCTATAGCATGTGCACTTTCTATTTGGAAATAATTTTCATAATTTCACCTTGTCTTATGTATGAATGGTGGTCTGTCAAAATTTTTGGATTCCAAATTGATATTGACTTCTCTCGACCTTTCTAATAGAAGCAATGACCATTGCAACAATATTCCAGTCATGAGGGGTTGTTGTAATTTAGTGCACTATGTTGTTGTGATTTGTTGTACGTTAGTGTTGTTTCATTAGTTCTCTTTTGTGTGTTGTGGACGTAAGAGGCCAAGTGGTGACAGTGGTCATGTATACTCTCTCCAAGGTTCTATGCGTTGCTTTATTTCATGTGCGTTGTTGAATAGTTTAATCTCTACAATGAGTTATATGAAATAGTTAATTATCGGTCTCTTGTGTACTGTGTTTCATTGGTGTGTTTTGAGATTTGTTTAATATATGTATTAATTGAAACTTATATTGGAGAGTGTGAATCTGCATTATTCTTGCACTGGTGAATATAATTTTAAGTTACATCGTTTGTGCGATGAGTAATGTGTGTTGAAAAATTGTATGTTGTATTGGCATATTGGTGTTTGCCTTGCGAGTCAAAGCATGTGTGTGTGTGTGTGTGATTTCCTTGAGGATATCTATCATTTATGTGTTGCGATGCGTTGTGAACTTGAAGCCTAATTCCAACATTTTTTTGAGTTATTTTGATGATAATTTCAAACAAGTTGTATGATGGGTCTATATTGCTTATAGAGATATAATAGACTTGAGTTGCAATTATTTTGACTATTTAGAGCCTAGCTCCACCTATAACTCATGGTATTTCGTTCATCAATTGAATCCATAGTAAAATAAGCTTCTTGAATTGATAGTGGTGCATTTCTAGTTGAAACCCTTTAAAACCTTTTTCTTTTGTTGAGACAATGACCAAACTCAACGATTTTCTAGAGTTATTAAGCACACTAATGGTGTCTACTATTCATAACACAGTCCAAATTAGCGAGGACACTTTCTTTGGCATTCAATTTTTTCCACAAGATGCACACGAGTTTTTGCAACTCGAATCTTAACTCCAATAAGATGAATTACAGCTGGAAAGACATCATTTTGAACTTGTGCTTTGTTCATAACAATCCTATTTTTTAGGTTGATACAAGCTCCCATCAGTAGAGAGAAACTAATCAAATCATTGAAGTGGAGGTTGATTTAGTACCCAGTGCAAGAATAGATTTGCATGTAGATGTCGAAGTTTATTCTGCACTTCCCAAGCCCATCATCGGACCTTGGGAAGAGCTTGTCAACAAAAGGAGCAAAACTAGTCTTGGATATGACAAGGATGTGTCCTTTCATATTCCAAACTATACCAAACTAATACAATTTGAAAGCGTTGGATTTCTTCAAGACAGTTCATATTCACCTGGTTCAGATCTTGCTCCTTCACATTCACAGTCAAAGAATGTCAAATTACAACATTATAATCTAGTTGGCCATATGAAAGATCACTATTTGTATCTTCACCCTTCTATGCATTATGGTAAAAATACTCATCATTCAAATAGATGCTTCAAGAACAAGCCTTCTACAAGAATTAAGATTCATCTTGGATGGATTTCTTCTTGGCAATGGGCTTCAACAACCAAGAAGATATTTTGATCATATCACATAATTTGTTCTCGAGTATGTAATAGTCTTGCAGTCAATATATCTTCATATTCTCACCTTGTATCTAACCAGGGGGGAATTTATGGTCATCTACAAGCTACAAAGCCACATCAAGCAAGCTTGAGCCACAACCTGAACCTGTTGCATGAACCTAGAGTTAGATTCATCCATACCCAAATTCAGAGTTGTAGCCAGAGATAGAGAGGCCCATGAGCATGCCTTTGTTTAATGGCCTTCCTTAAACCACTGTAGGTTGATACCTCCATTTTTAGGTTGATGTTCTCCCTTTTTCTGCAAGTTGAGACCTCCGACTTCTAGGTTGATGGTCTCCCTTTTCAAAAAATTAGGGACACTTCCTCTAGAAAAAGACTAACAAAATTTTTCAAGATTTGGAGCTATTTCAGGAATTGCACTAAGAATTCCAGGTTGATACCTCAATGATCTCCCTCTTCAAAGCATTAGGGAAACTTCCTTTAGCATAATATTAACAACTTCTTTCCATATTTGGAACTATTCCAGGAACTGCACTAAGAGTTCTAGTATTGGTGGTCATCCTTAAACCACCACTGGTTGAGACCTCGAGTTCTCCCACCTTATACCATCATCTCAGAGAGCACATTCAACCATTGTTGTCATGCATTGTTGTATTTTTGTATTATCGCTCTCTTCTTGGACTCATATATACCCCTTCAGATTAAGGGGGGGGGGATGTTGGACACCTAATACACTAAGGGTTATGGAGTGGAATTTGAAAGGTCATTGGAGTCCAAGATACCACTTGGTATATGAAAACAAAGGGTCTAACACATTGTATACATGTATATCATTGTGAATAGTAAACACATTCAACAATTTATCTTTCATATCTTGTTTATTATTTATGAGTTTAACACAAATTTTAATGGGTAGTAACCATGTTGCTTACCAAAATATGATCTAACATCACTTTCTAATAATACAATTTATTTTTTTTCCTTTTCATTGTCTGATGACGTAGCTTACTCATTTGATTAGTAGACTTAGGAACTCCATTAAAAAATATTAATTATTTTAATATCTCCCAAACTGGTTAGAATCTGTCGAAACCATTTCTGGGTCCTGGAGATCTCATGTGATTTAGAATCTCCACCAATTTTCATGGCTATAGCACATTCAATGCTACTCAAAATCAACACTCCCTCTTAGTGAGGACTGTGCTCTAGTAATACTCCTCACTGAGTATCACCCTGATCATCCTGCATCGGTCCCTGTGCTGATGCTAGGCCTCCCCGCCCAACATCCTCTACATTGTTGCATCCTATACTACTGCCCGTGCCACTGCCATTGTTGCATCCGTACTATAGCTCCCTCTGCATCCATGTTGTTGCTGGTCCATCCTCCCAACACTACATTTGCACTGCATCCCCTCTCATCATGTTGCATCGTGCTACTTCATATTGCTACTACACTCCAACTCAGTTACTGAGAAGTAAGTAACTGATCCACCCAATTTTTGACATCCCTATCAGGCTAGAGACTCTCCCGATGCTGAAGCTCCCTCTACTACTAACAAGTGCTCCCTCTACTAACCTCTGCGCTGTTGCAACAACTCTATGCATCTCGCACCATTGCACACCTCTCCATACCATCTTGCACTAGTGTAATACTCTTGTGCCTCTTTCACTATTGCATCCTGCTAGCCTTTGCGCTATCCTAGGACTTCTTCACTGTAGCACTCTCTGTCGCTCCATCCGCATTTGTCTCTACCAACATCTACCAGTCCTGCTACTCCTCCTCGGGGCTCCCGTAGCAAGGTATAAACCAAGAGGTTGGGTACCTCGAGGATCCTTCCCCTCATCATCTATAGTCCGTTTGACTACCGCTCGATGTCTCCCCACTTCCTCTCAAGTGGCACATAAGAACTCATGGCACATTCGTCATCCTCATAGACTTCTTTCTTCTCCCTCGCTAGCACTTCCTTAGTCTCAGAAGCCTCTCCCTTGCTCTTCTTCCTCAAGCACTGGTTCGTAAAATGACCCAGTTCCCCACAATGGAAGCACTTGACCTTGGAGAGGTCCTTCTTCTTCTGCTTCTCCTGCTTTCCCACAGATGCTAGAGCCGCATCCTCTTCTTCCTCCTTTTTGATCCTGATCCCTTTACCGCTACTCCCCGCCTTGGTCAGTCGTTTGATCTCTTCTTGATGAAGAGCCGCCCACAGTTCTTCCTAATCTGGAAGCTTTGACCTACCTAGTATGCTCTGGACAAACACTTCCCAATCCTCGGAAACTGTATCCAGTGCGGTCCTCACCAACATACCTCATCTGGCGTGGCCCCTATGGAAGTTAGCTAGTCCCAGATCTCCTTCAATCAACCAAGGAAGACATCTATTTTCTCTCCCTTCTACATCTGGTATGACCGCATCTGATTTTCAAGTAACATCTTCCTCTACACAAAAGTATGCTGGTACAATTTCTTCAGGGCCTCCCACATCACATTTGTTGTGTCCTTTTTAGCAATATCTGGCACTACATGATCCTTGACCCGATCAAGGATGATGCACTTCGCCCTGACCATTTCCTCCTCGTACTTCTCATTTTCAGCTAGGTCAACTAGGATCATTTTCAAGGTGAAGTCCTTGATGCGATATCTGTCTAGAATGGAAAAGATCCTGGCCTTCCAGACCACGAAGTTAGATGCTCCGTCCAACCTATCTTGATCTCTCAGTGCATTCACGACCATTACACTGCTTTTCTTCCGACTCCTCTAAGTCTCTCTACTTCCCTCCTGGAAGTCCTCTGTTCGACTCCTACTGAGTCTCTCAACTTCCCGTCTGGAATTTCTCAGTTTGACTCCCTTTGAGTCTTGATTTCCCTTCTAGAAATCCCTCTTCCAATGTTGAGTTGCTCCACTCTGATCATCTGTGCAACTGCACCACTGATCCCGATTCCTTGGCTAGAAAATCACCTTAGTAGCAAATCCTTCCTCCTTAGTCTTGCCCTGTTAGGTATTGTTCTGACCACAGTACCCCACCAGCTTCGCTCCGCAAATGACCCACATCCTTTTATGCCCTAGAAACTGAAGGATTGAGCCTCTAGGCTCTGAGAAATCTCGGCACTGGAAAAACATGCTAGTCCTGGCCAGAGCGTCGATCCTTCCTGACTAAGAAATATGATCGATCACTACGTAGGCCAGATCTTCTCCTCTCTTCCTCTGCACTGATCCTCCTCCTAGCTCGAGTTGATGACGCAAGCCCTCTGTGTCACCCCTTCCTTGCTTCTTTCTGCTAGGAACAACTTCTGTCACTCGAGACAGTTGTTTCTGCTGCTACTGCTCTGCTAGCTGATGCCTTCAGTTATCCTATGATCTGCAACCAAACTTTGATACTATGTTGGAATTTCTAAGTTTAACCCGTTAGAAATTCTTCTTGTAATATCTAGTTTATTTCTTCCTACTTGTTCAATTACTTAACAAGTTATTTACCATCTAAATATTGAAGATAAACACAATTACATTATCAACATCTACAAATCATCAACTAAAAGAAAACAAGCACATAAGTGACATCGTTATTTTTGGACTAATGTCCCCAGAAAAACCTAATGCGGGGAAACTAGTGCAACTGTTCAGAGGGTTTTATTATTATGTAGTTTTCAGAATACAACCATGGTCCCAGAAATGGCTCACCCAACAGAGAATGCCCTCGACAGTAGTACCTCTCACTCAGAGACATATATTATGGCTGATAAATCACCGATGAACGATCCCACAACAACAATTGCAGCCTCTGCTGCTCTGCGTCACCCTATCAGGCTCACCAGCTCCCAGTCTATCCCACAAAATCCTCCCAGCGCTGCCTCTAGGCCCTGCGTCATCTCTGCTATCCTCTGCATCAGCTTCTGGAGCCTTTGTGTGAGCCCCTAGACCCTCTATGTCTCACACGCTGGCCTCTCTGACTCTACGCAGCCCCTGGCTGCCTCTGCGTAACCTCTAGATGCCTCTGCATCAACCTCTCTGGGCTCTGCACTGCCTCTCTGGTACTAACTCTACCTCTTTGCTATGTATTCACTGCCCCTCAGCTGCAACTTAGATCACTTTTTCGATTTTCTCAACAAACCTCGCCCCAGAAAAATCAAACTAACTAATCAATTTGGTGTGTCCTCCAACTGACCCTCAAGCCTCCTCTTATACTTTTCTCGTTAGTCCATCAAAGACCGAGATTAAATCTATAATCAACGGCTAAGATTACATTTGGCTTGATCCATGATTTTTGGACCCTTCTAACACAGTTTTATATTAATACCCTTTAATATTTTATTTTTCCTAAGTTTAGACTTAGGAGCTCCATTAAAAAATATTGATTATTTTAATATCTCCCAAACATGTTAGAATCTGCCCAAACCATTTCTGGGTCTTGGAGATCTCATGTGCTTTAGCATCTCCAACAATTTTCATGGCTAGCGCACATCCGATGCTACCCCAAATCAACACGTCATCCCTCCAATTTCAATGCAAACCATAAACGTTAGACCTCCACCCGCAACGCAATTTTATTTCATTCAATTGATTGATTAATTGTTGAAAGTGATCATTTACTCAAAAACATGATTATTTTTTTTACATAATAAAATTTTAAAATTTAATAATAATTATGTTAGAAGTGGATAACATGGAATATTATAAATTTAAAAATATTTTTCTCCACAAGTTATAGGATAATTGGTATGGTGGGGTTTAATTCTTATTTAGTCACTTAAATTGGTCAATAAAAAATTTAAAAGCATATTATTAAAAACTTTGTTTATCAATTCTTCATTTATTTGATAGTGACCATTATATTCACTTATTTATCTTATGTGATTATCTTGATAGTGCAATCAATTTTTATTTTTTATGGCATGACCACAAACCCTTTTCCTTAAATTTGTTCATATTACCCACATCAAATAATGTGGACAATGACAAATCTGATATTTGTAGCCAAAATGGTGTCGCTTATGTAGATAATCAACATTTTGGTCCCCCCAAAAATAATCCAAATCCATTATTTTCTTAGTTTTTGGATTTTACAATGGATCACTTTCATAACCAAACAATGAATCTCTTAAGCCTTCCTTAAATTCCTTGTTAGTTGTTGTCCATTCCCATCTATCTAAATCTCTAAAACACTCTTTTGATATGTAAACTATTTGCCCTTCATGTTAAGTTCTTCTTTTGAATATGATTTTTTCCTTTTTTCAACCAAACAATCCAAAAATCACAAGTAATGCAATTATTGAAATAAGGACATAAGACCTTTCTTTTTCACTTTTATTTTCTAAGCAATGCTAATCAATTATCTACATAAAAATACATAATCATATCTCTACTTTCACTTTACTTGAAGTACACATTTTTCTTTCACTCTACTTGAAGCTTCAAACATTAATACCATGGATAGTATACCTAGAATATTGCAGAGGCTAAGTTTCATTCTAAGCAAGCCAAAATTCTTTATATTTTCATAAATTTACATAAAGTACAACCATGGAAAAACTAGAGTAGACAATATCCAGGATGTGGTGATGTTTGCAAAAAATCATTTATGTCCTAAGGAGCGTGTAAGAGAGACCAATTGCCCATGAGAGGGAAAGCAGGTGGTCTCTCAAAGAGTTTCAAGCCCAAATTAAAATAATATTGGTCCATAGAAAAGTAGAGATTACTGACACTAAGGAGACAAGAATAACAAAACATCATGAAAAACTAGGAAGCAACAGAGGCTGAATGAGCCTTTCCTAGGAATTTAGCTAGCCTGGTTGAGCTGGTCCATTACCTAGTCGTGCTTGATCTGGTTGTTTTGATCTTGATCCCTTTGAGCATTGTGAATTTGAGCCTTTTCCCTTTGATCTTGTTCCTACTAGTCAAGGTAGAGGAAAGGGTCGTTAAAGCCTTTAGGAAGCAATGAAGGGTGCTACCACTCAACATACACAGTCTTAGTGTATGTGTCTACCTCCTTTTGAGAGGTTTATCCCTTGGTTTGACATTCAACATCAGTCTAGCTGACCATTTTTTTGTGTTTTCTCCGCTTATTCTGGGAAGCTGTGGCTATTAGCGAGCTTTTGTTTCTTTGTCTGAGATTTTGGGTGAGCAGGAATGGAGGTCTATGTCCTTAATGAGTAGAATCAACAACCTATGTCCTATCATCCAGATTTGAGGAAGCTAGAGGATGGGGAGGAGGGTGAAAAGGAATTCCCAATGCTCTGGACAGATTCTGCAAAGTTGTGCATGTATGAACCATATATTCATTGATTTCTATGATTCGACATTCCACCCCCTCGCTAGCTTCTTCTTGTTCTTAGAGATGTCTTCCTAGTAGGTTTCAGATGGCCCAATGCCCATTGCCAATATGTTTTCATTCATGTGCCTCCATGGCAATGACTAAGTGACAAATATGCATCACCAGGTCTTTGTCAAATTACTCTTCACCTTGACCATGCCAAGGAGGGAGAGGTTCATGCACACATCCTTTTCCACCTCTCCTAGTTCAACCCCTTTCACATACCATGATGATTAGGCATAAAAATGCTCTGCTTTTGACCTGAAACACATTGAATCTCTTAGGCCTGTCAGATCTATAGTGACTAGCCACTTGCGAAGTAGAAAAACTAAAGGAATGAATGCCCTACTAAATGTTAATGGAATAATTCATGTTCCTCACTACCAGTAAATGACCTATCCTTGTTCAATCCCCCATATCATGTTTGTAATGAATGAAAAATTTAGTGTGCTCAGAGAATGTATGCCACATATCCCTTATCATTAATGAGTCATGCATCACTAACATGCAAATTCTACCATGCCTCATTTGATGTGAGGACATGTAGATTTATGGAGCTATGGTCTTGCATTGTGATGTCCTAACAATGGGAAGGTTAGGAAAATATTTTGATATTTTCCAGGGTCATGTCCTCACATTGAGCTCGCTCTTCGACCCCTTTGTTGGCCAAGAGATCTGTTAGGGAGTTGTTCTTGCGTCATACGTGGGAGAAGATTATTGCTTCTTGCAACTTGAGAATGCGAGCCAGGTATTGCATGATTTGATCCAATCTCTAGCTTATGGGGCATTTTAACGGGGGTGATCCATTGTGGAGTTTTTGAGCACCCTAAATTATGAGCTGAGAGTCACCCTCGACAATGATGGGTTGTAGGTCATTATTTCTAGCAATGAGGAGACCTTGAATTAAATCTTTAAGCTCAACAACATTGTTTCTTTCCTATTCTATATAACCCATGTAGAATCTAAGGATTCCCCCCTATCATTTTTTATGACTCCACCTATTCTTGCTTCCCCTGGGATTCCCTTAGATGCTCTGCCAAAGCTTAGTTTACATTGTGGATCTGGTGGTGGTTTCCAGGTGTCGAGACTTGTTGTCTTTTCATGAGGATGAGTAGTATTTTCTTAGGGATAGACGATATTAGGTTTCCACCAAGCTAGGATAACCTTTTCAAAAGGGGCCTTTGGGAATCTTTATCCTCCCATCTGGAGAGAAATAAGGTCTCCTCTAAATGTTTGTGAAGGAGAAACCATATGCCATCTTGGGTTTGTATATGTCGTTGAATATCCTTTGGTTTTGCTCCTTCCAAATTTTCTAGGTTAGGAAGCTTGGAGAAATTGTCCAGAGTTAATTGAGAATTGATATTTGGAAGGGATTTTTTTTCAGGTCTTGATTGTCTGAACAATGTTTCCTTACACCCTATGATACATTAGAAACCTTAAGCCAATTTGTTCCAAAGACTATTGCCATGTCACAGGAATCTAGTAGGTGATCTATAGATTCTAGTTGATTTTTACACATGAAACACCAGGAGGGTCCATAAAATACTCTTTTGAGCAGGTTCTCTTAGGTGAGAATGCAACTTTTTGCTAGAATCCCTGTGAACATGAACACTTTTGGCCATAATCTCAAAGGTCGAAGCTCTTTCCGGAATGAATCTAGGGCAGTTGGTAGAGCCTGAGCTGTTAGATGGTACACATGTTTGCTTGTGAAGGTTAAAACACTTTTTTAGCCCCAGCGCAGGATGTCAGGGCATGATTTCTTCCTTATAGTTTGATTGTTGAGTTTCTACTCCAAAGCTTGCTTGTTTTCCCTAGATTCTTCTTCCCCATAGAGCGTTGGTGGTTTCCGTTTGTGTGCTCCTGAGTTTTCATGCTCTAGCCAATGTTGATAAACACAAATTTTCCCTTATCTCTGGGTGAGGTCTTGACTTTATGGAAATTTAAAGGTGCTACTTAGGCAAGGTAGTTGCTATCAGTAGTCATCCCACAGCCTTATTGATTTCCCATCCCTAACTTCTCAGAATTTGTGCATCTAAACTAGGGACTTGTTGAGGCTTTCCAAGTTCTAAATGAGGGAGCCTTGAGCATGTGAATATAGGTGTATTAGGTCCTTATTGTTAGTTTCATTGGCATACTTTTTATGCCATAGGTGTGCCCATGTCTTTGTTGTATGTTTCACCCATCTCCACCATATTTTTGCTCCCTAGCCTTGTTCGCATTTTCCGATTCAATTTCATAACCAAACAATGAATCTCTTAAGCCTTCCTTAAATTCCTTGTTAGTTGTTGTCCATTCCCATATATCTAAACCTATAAAACACACTTTTGATACATAAACTATTTTCCCTTTATGTCAACTTCTTCTTTTGAATATGATTTTTTCCTCTTTTCAAGCAACCAATCCTGAAATCACAAGTAATGCAATTATTGAAATAAGGACATAAGACTTCAAATGGAGCCTTTCTTTTTCACTTTTCTTTTCTAAGTAATGCTAATCAATTATCTACATAACAATACATAATCATATCTCTACTTTCACTTTACTTGAAGTACACATTTTGCTTTCACTCTACTTGAAGCTTCAAACATTAATACCATGTATAGTATACATAGAATATTACAAAGGATAAGTTTCATTCATGGTTGACTTTTTTTTTTCAAAAATTAATTACAAATTCCATATTATTCATTCAAATTTTATTACAAGTTTTTTTTTTTTTTTTTTTTTTTTTTTTTTTTTTTTTTTTTTTTTTTTTTTAAGAAAGCCAAAATTCTTTATATTTTCATAAATTTACATAAAGTACAACCATGGAAAAACAAAAGTAGACAATAACCAGGATGTGGTGATGTTTGCAAAAAAGCATGTATGTCCTAAGGAGAGTGTAAGAGAGACCAACTGACCATGAGAGGGAAAGAAGGTGGTCTCTCAAAGAGTTTTAAGCCCAAATTAAAATAATATTGGTCCATAGAAAAGTAGAGATTACTAACACTAAGGAGACAAGAATAACAAAACATCATGAAAAACTAGGAAGCAACAGAGGTTGAGTGAGCCTTTCCTAGGAATTTAGCTAGCCTGGTTGAGCTGGTCCATTACCTATTCATGCTTGATCTAGTTGTTTTGATCTTGATCCCTTTGAGCATTGTGAATTTGAGCCTTTTCCCTTCGATCTTGTTCCTGCAAGTCAAGGTAGAGGAAGGAGTCATTAAAGCCTTTAGGAAGCAATGAAGGGCACTACCACTCAACATACACATACTCAATGTATGTGTCTACCTCCTTCTAAGAGGTTTATCCCTTGGTTTGACACTCAACATCAGTCTAGCTAACCATTTTTTGTGTCTTCTCCGCTTATTTTGGGAAGTTGTGGCTACCAATGAGCTTTTGTTTCTTTGTCTGAGACTCTGGGTGATAAGGAATGGAGGTCTATGTCCCTAATGATTAGAATCAACAACCTATGTCCTATCATCCAAATTTGAGGAAGTTAGTGGATGGGGAGGAGGGTGAAAAGGAATTCCTAATGCTCTAGATAGATTCTGCAAGGTTGTGCATGTATGAACCATATATTAATTGATTTCTATGATTCGACATTCCACCCTCTCCCTAGCTTCTTCTTGTTCTTAGAGATGTATTCCTAGTAGGTTTCAGATGGCCCAGTGGCCATTTCCAATATGTCTTCACTCATGTGCCTCCATGGCAATGACTAAATGACAAATATGCATCACCAGGTCTTTGTCAAATTACTATTCACCTTGACCATGCCAAGGAGGGAGAGGTTGATGCACACATCCTTTTCCACCTCTCCTAGTTCAACCCCTTTCACAGACCATGATGATTAGGCATAAAAATGCTCTTCTTTTGACCTAAAACACATTGAATCTCTCATCCTTGTCAGACCCACAGTGACCAGCCACTTGCGGAGTAGAAAAACTAAAGGAATGAATGCCCTACTAAGTTTTAATGGAATAATTCATGTTCCTCACTACCATAAATGCCATATCCTTGTTCAATCCCCCATATCATGTTTGTAATGAATGAAATATTCAGTGTGCTCAGAGAATGTATGCCACATATCCCTTATCATTAATGAGTCATGCATCACTAACATGAAAATTCTACCATGCCTCTGTTGATGTGAGGACACGTAGATTTATGGAGCTAAGGTCTTGCATTGTGATGTCCTAACACTAGGAAGGCTAGGAAAATATTTTGATATTTTCTAGGGTCATGTCCTCACATTGATCTTGCTCTTCTACCCCTTTGTTGGCCAGGAGATCCGCTAGGGAGTTGGTCTTGCATCATACGTGGGAGAAGATTATTGCTTCTTGCAACTTGAGAATGTGAGCCAGGTATTGCGTGATTTGATCCAATCTCTAGCTTATGGGGCATTTTAAGGGGGGCAATCCATTCTGGAGTTTTTGAGCATCCTGAATTATGAGCTGAGAGTCACCCTTGAAAATGATGGGTTGTAGGTCATTATTTCTGGCAATGAGGATACCTTGAATTAGAGCTTTAAGCTCAACAACATTGTTTCGTTCCTATTCTATATAACCCCTGTAGAATCTGAGGATTTCGCCCCTATGATTTTTTATGACTCCACCTATTATTTCTTCCCTTGGGATTCCCTTAGATTCTCTACCAAAGTTTATTTTACATTGTTGATATGGTGGTGGTTTCCAGGTATCAGGACTTGTTGTTTTGTCTTGAGGATGAGTAATATGTTCTTAGGGATAGACAATATTAGGTTTCCACCAAGCTAGGATAACCTTTTCAAAAGGGGCCTTTGGGAGTCTTTATCCTCCCATCTAGAGAGAAATAAGGTCTCCTCTAAATGTCTGTGAAGGAGAAACCATATGCCATCTTGGGTTTGTATATGTCGTTGAATATCCTTTGGTTTTGCTCCTTCCAAATTTTCCAGGTTAGGAAGCTTGGAGCAATTGTCCAGAGTTGATTGAGAATTGGTCTTTGGAAGGGTTTTTTTTTAGGTCTTGATTGTCTAAACAATGTTTCCTTACACCCTATGATACATTATAAACCTTGAGCCAATTTTTTCCAAAGACTATTTGCCATGTCATAGGAATCTAGTAGGTGATCTATAGATTCTAGTTGACTTTTACACATGAAACACCAAGAAGGTCCATAAAATAGCCTTTTGAGCAGGTTATCCTAGGTGAGAATGCAACATTTTGTTAGCATCCCTGTTGAACCTCAGAATTACCTTCCCCTTGATGTTTGTTGTCACATTTTTCTCTTGTTTTCTCACAAGACTACAGATCCAATCAATGATAAATGCTAGGTTTTGTCTTAGGAAAGCATTAAAATTATCACCATTTTATATATTCATGTTATTGCTATTTTAATATATTTTTGCAAAATATCTACAGAACGCAACCTATTCTGTAGCTAATTGTGGGTTCCATAGCTACTCTCATGGTTTGGCAAGTTACAGGTGTCAAATGAAGAACTGGGCCACATGGACATTTCCATAATCATCTCCACATGGATTCTATCCTATTCACTCAGTCCAGATCAACAGAAAAGCGTGCCTAAAGTCATGGTCAAATATGGAGTCAAATACGTTATCTAGAAGCAGTAGGACTCTTTATTTTCCCTTTCGTAGCTAATCAAGAGTCTAACAGTTCTGTTGAGGAGTCAATTCATATCAAGCCACATGTAGCTGATCAGAAGTTGAGGATTTAACGTGGATTAAGCCACCAATAGTTGATCAAAAGATAAACAGTCTCATTACAATTCGAATTAAGCCACTTGTAGCATGTGTTTCTTATAAACAGTCATGATAGATTCAGATTAGCCACCTGTAGCAAGATTTTCTCTTAGACAGTTATGTTATTTTCCTATAAATATCAGTTGAATGAAACCAAGAAGTAGTTAGAAGCTAGAAGGAATCACATGCTTTTGTTAATACTTTGCATTCAGACTTTGTTTTGTTCATAATACGAACTTTGTTTTGTCAATGGTGGTTTAAAAGTGCATCTTTAACTAGCTAGCATCTAGCCACATCAGTTGCAGAGGGCCCCTACACTGAAGGAGGTTTTTCACTTGTTGTTTTCAGTTTAATTTCTATTACTCTGTTTTCTACAAGTCTGTTTTCTCTAATTTTGTTTCATTTCAGTTTGTAACCAATATTGTAAGGATAAAATCACAACTGTGCAGTCTTGTTCTCTTGAGATATTGTATGAAAAATGACTGAATGAAGAATGAAGTAATAAGAATACACAGTTGCCTAGTTTCTTACTGTTTTGTTACTCATTTTCTTAGCATAGAACTGTCAATTAGCTGTATTAATAGATGTTCTCAAAACCATTTCAAAATTATGATAATTTTAACTTAAATGGTTAAATATCTAATTCATGCAGTGATTGAGCTTACTCAGTACATAGTTAGTTTTATATGATGTTATCTTATCTTTTCTTCTTTTAGGTTATTACTTAGTTGCGTCACTTGACATTCCAAAAAATCATTTCAAGGAGATTGATTCTATCATATTCCAAAATTGAAAGGTTGAATGGCTAAATGAATGCAATTACTGAATTACCTTCTGCATCAGCATCACTTTTGGTTTTAGGAATTAGATCCATGGATTAGGAATAAATAGTAGGATAAGGTAGATGCTCTGTTTTTCTTATTAGGTTCTGACTAGTTAAAATGGTTCTTGGTTCATTTTTAGGAGATTAGACTAACTTAGGAACCTTTCCTTTCCTTTAAAAATCATTAGATCCATGTAAATCTCTCATAGATTGTATATTCTTAGACATCAAAGAATAGAAACCCCCAAAACAAACATAAAAATACAAAACAACGAAGTAAGAGAAAAGTTAACTAAGCACATATAGTGCATCACTTTTCATTAGTCTACAAACCTCGGTTGATAATTCATGCAAGCAATTTAGGGCACTAAATGGACTAAACAATCCTTGTGAACATGGACACTTTTGGCCATAATCTCAAAGACCAAAGCTCTTTCCAGAATGAATCTAGGGTAGTTGGTAGAGCCTGAGCTGTTAGATGGTACACTTGTTTGCTTGTGAAGGTTACAATACTTTTTTAGCCCCAGCGCAGGATGTGAGGGCATGATTTCTTCCTTATATTTTGATTATTGAGTTTCTACTCCAAATCTTGCTTGTTTTCCTTAGATTCTTCTTCCCCACAAAGCATTGGTGGTTTCCATTTGTGTGGTCCTAAGTTTTCATGCTCTAGCTAATATTGATAAACACAAATTTTCCTTGATCTTTGGGTGAGGCCTTGACTTTGTGGAAATTTAAAGGTGCTACTTAGGCAAGGTAGTTGCTACCAGTAGTCATCCCACAGTCTTATTTATTTCCCATCCCTAACTTCCCAGAAGTTGTGCATCTAAACCAGAGACTTGTTGAGGCTTTCCAAGTTCTAAACGAGGGAACCTTGAGCATGTGAATATAGGTGTATTAGGTCCTTTTTGTTAGTTTCATTGGCATACTTTTTATGCCATAGGTGTGCCCATGTCTTTGTTGTATGTTTCACCCATCTCCACCATATTTTTACTCCCTAGCCTTGTTAGAATTTTCCGGATCACACAAACCTAATCCTCCTTCTTTTTTAGAGACATAGGGAATCCCATTTGAATAATGGCCATTTATACCTGAGGTGAGATCCTCCCCATAACAAATTTATTTGAAGATTCAGTATATTTTTTAAGACCCACTTAGGAGTAGCTCAAACACAGAAGAGATAAGTTTCCATTGATTGGAGGACAAAATTTAGAAGAATAATTTGTTTGGCTATGTTCAAACAATGAAAGGTCTAATTTTGAAGTTTGTTATGGATTTGTCCACGATTTCTCGCCATGATGAATTCTTGATGGTAGAGTCAATGAGGGGGGCTCCCAACTATTTATATGGGAGGGGGTTAGAGGAAAAGTAGGGGATTTTGTTGATGTTTTCTTGGGTAATAGGAGAGGTGTTGAAGAAGAATATTTTGTACTTTTCCAAGTTTATGGAGGTTCTAAAAGATTCTGAGAAACATTCTTAGAGTTCCTTGACTCTTTTGGATTCTTTGACTAATGGGTGTTTCATGAGAAGGGTGTCTTCAACAAATTATTGGTAAGAAAGGGTAGTATTATCATGGAGAGTGATGCCTTATAAAGTACCTTTCTATCAAATATGCTTGATGGATCTTCCAAAACATTCAACCATAAGGATGAAGAAAAATGGATAGAGGGGATCACCTTGCCTAATTCCCTATGAGAGTTTGAAAGTTTCAAATGTGGATTCATTAACTAAAATAGAGAAGAAGGTTGAGCAGACAAGAGACATGACCCATTGAGTCCAGTGGGCACTAAAGCCAAAGGCTAGGAGAATGTTTTCCAAGTAGGTCCAATTTAGTTTTTCCATGAGTTTGTCAAAGGCTTTAGATAGATCCAGTTAGATTAACATGCCTAGGCTCTTCATGGTTTTGAGGGAGTGGACGGTTTCTTCCTTCCTTCCACATAGCCAGTTTTCTTAGGGGAGATGAGAGTAGGGAGGATGGATTTAAGGTGATTGGAAATCACTTTGGAAATGAGTTTATAAATGACATTGCAAATTACAATGGGTCGAAACTTACCTCGGGAAGCCACATTGTCCTCCTTTGGCACCAGAGCAAGAAAAGTGGCATTGAAAGCAGGGAGGATGCATTTGCGGGCTCTTGAATCCTATATGATTTCTAAGATCTTAGTGTGGAGAAAGTGCCAACCATGCTTGAAGAAGGAAACTATGAAGCCATCAGTTCTCGAGGATTTTCCATGAACCATTTGGTGAATTTCTTCATTGACCTCTTTGGTGCTAATTGGTCTTATAGTAGTAGTGTTGTGGCTTTTTGTAACAATTTTGGGGATATGAGCCATGATATTATTGATGGCTTCCATGCATTGAGGCTGAGGATCGAAAAGAAAGTATGAGTAGTATTTTACAAGGGCTTCTTCTAAATCCTGACGTTTCTCTAAAGTTTCCCCATTCTCAGTGCAAAGAGATGTGATATGGCCATGGGAGCGGTGTTGTATAGTGGAGTGATGGAAAAATAAGGTGTTGTGAAGATATGTGATATGGTTGTGGGAGTGGTATTATATAGTGGAGTGATGGAAAAATGAGGTGTTGTGCTCCCCCTACTTTAACCAACCGATCTTAGATTTTTGTTTCTAGTAGATCTCCTCTTGCTTATGTCATTCCTCTAGTTTTTTGGTGAGAGAAGCTTCTCTATCCTCCACCTCCTATGTTTTGCTATTGATTATGATTTCCTATTGCAGAGAAGCCATTTCCTTTTCTAGAGATTGTTTCTCACAGAAGATATTTCCAAATTCCTCTTTGTTCCATTGTTTGAGGAGAATTTTGATATGTTTGAGCTTTTGTTGAAATATAAAAAAAAATTATCCTTTTATATGGCTCATGCTTTTCCACTAATCCCAAATTTTGCTAATGAGACTGGGGTTTGTGATAAAAAATTGTGTAGAATTTCCACTGTAGATCAACATATTACGCAATATACTAAAGCAAAATACAAGATCTACTTCTACAACAAACTTGCGGAAGCTTAATCAATTATGAGCAATATCAAATAGAACACATAAAACTGAGAATGAGAAAGCAATCATATGTGAACACAGAAGAATATTTTGGGGAAAGCCTCAGCTAAAAACCCCGATCTCTGCAATATCATACAAGTGGAAATATGAACGGATTACACAAAGCTTTAGCTCACAAGCTATCCAACTCTTAGTACAATCCCTTAATTGCTACTCACAGACTAAATAGACACAACATATGCCTTCCCTCAGCCCTCCAAGCCCCCTATTTCCTTGCGCAGTTTCTCTTGGGGTCCAATGCTGCCACCTGTGTGAATTGGCCTCATCACACACTCATCAAACTCAAAATTAATTGCGTAATCTCCAAGGAATGAATTCCTTCTGCATGCAAGAGATATCCTCAATGGAATATTCCTACAACTAATAGTACACTGTCCCATCACCTGATCTCAACTGGGTCACTGACTAAATTGACATGGATGAGTTATTTATGAGAGAATATTCAGTTATCCGAAGTGCAACAGTTACATGCATGCATGCATTAACTAATTAAACTCACAATCAGTTCCACAAACTATTGGAACTAATCTAACTAGACTTAACTCAGATAACTGAGCTAACTAATTACAACTCAAAGTACAACTCATCCTGGTCTCCTTAATCAAGGGATAACTTCCTTAATCAATGGAGAAACTATTGCATGTCTTCACATAGACTGCATGTTTGATTTCCTACAACTAACTAACTCAAGATGAATTAATTAATTATTTTACAAACAACTGCTAAGATCAAATTCGAATTTTAATTCTCAATTTTAGTTCAGGGACTAACTAAAATTGTAATGTATCCCGAAATGATATTTATAGCAATGCTATTTTTAGCACTTCTATTTTTAGCATTTCTTGTTGCTATTTTCAACACTCCCTCTCAACAAGAAAGGGATTATCAGTCACCCCAATCATGTCTCTATGGAACTCAAACTTGCATTTTGACAATGCCTTTGTCAAAATATTTTCATCCTGTTCCTCGATTGAAACATACAACAACAACATGATCCTCTTCACCACATAGTCTCGAAGATGATGATACCAGATATCTATGTGCTTGGACCTATCATGAAATACTGGATTCTCATAGAATTTGATACAACTTTGATTATCGCAATAGATCACAGTTGGATCCATCCTCTGACCAAATAATCCCACTAGAATCTTCCGCATCCAAATGGCCTCGCATGTTGCCTGACTGGCAGCCATGTATTTATCCTCAATTAAGCTAAGTGCAACTGACCTCTGTTTCGTGCTATACCAATAAACTGCAGTTGAACCAAGGTTGAAGATTCCTCCAGAAGTGCTCTTCCAGTCTGATGGACTCCCTACCCAATCTGCATCTGTGAAGCCCTGAAGCTTCACTCCCTCTATCTATATGTACCACAATCCATACTGAGATGTGCCTCTGAGGTATCTCAGCACATGCTTCGCTTCCTTCCAAAATAGCTTGGTACGTTGAACCATAGCTTGACTCAACTGGTTCACCACAAAGCATAAGTCTGGTCGTGTGTTCACTAGATACATCAGCGAACCCACAAGTTGTCGATAAATAGTAGTAGTTACTACCTCACTTGAAGTAGCATCCTCCTTCCTCCAGTTACCAGCTAGAGGAGTCTGCATGGGCTTGCACTTCTCCATGTAGAACCACCTGAGTATCTCATTGGCATACTTGCCTTGAGACACAAACACTTCCCCATCCTTCTGCCACACTTCCATTCCTAGAAAATAGTGCATAAGACCCATGTCTTTCATCTCGAACTCTCTTGCAAGGTCCTCCTTGCAAGACTTGATCAACTGATCATCACCTGTCAAAATCAGATCATAGACATAAAGAACAATGATCAATGGCTTACCTTCTACCATGATGTGGTAAAGGTTCGCATCTGCTTCACTCTTGGTGAAGCCCAATCCTGTGAAATAGTTGTCGATCCTAGTGTACCAAGCACGAGGTGCTTGCTTCAACCCATACAAATCCCTCTTGAGTTGGAATAAATGCGACTCATGATCGAAGGTCTCAAAACCTTCTGACTGCTCAATGTACACCTCTTCCTCAATCTTCCCATTCAGGAACACAGCCTTCACATCCATCTGATGGATCTTCCAACCCATCTAAGCTGATAGTGCCAACATCAATCTGATAGATGAGTACCTTGCTACAGGAGCAAAAGTCTCATCGTAGTCGATCCCCTCAACCTGTGAGAAACCACGGGAAACAAACCTTTGCTTATGTTTCTCAACACTGCTATCAGTTGCTTGCTTTACCTTGTAAAGCCATGAGGAACTCACCATTGACTTGTCCTGAGGTCTTGGGACAACATCCCAAACACAGTTTTGAACGATGGAGTCATACTCCTCCACCATTGCATCAACCCAGACTAGTTGTTGCACAGCTTCCTCGAATGAAGAAGGTTTGGACTCTACACACCCCCCAACCAGGGCCATGTAACCAATGTACCGCTCGAGTGACCTCCTCTATCTACGCTAAGAAGATGGCTATCCCACATTCTCTCGTGCATCCAGCATCAACCTGTCAGCTTCCCTTGAGCGTTTCCTCCCATCTCTGGAAGACTCAGTATGAGTGGATGTATCCACTCCCCGATCCTCTACATGTGGTTGCTTCACATCAATCTGAGGCTCCTCCTCCTTAGGAAATAAAAGTTCCTCCTCTACATGTAACTTGAGCTCCCTCTCAAGTGATACTCGCATGGATTTCTGTTTGTAAAACTTCAGATCTCTGCATACCACTATCCTCTGACTGGCAGGCAAGAACACCTAATAGTTGTGGGGTGTATCAATGTACCCCACAAGTATCCCCAACTCATCTGTTGGATCTAGCTTCTTCCAGGAATCTTTGGTCACATGGCAATAAACTGATGATCCAAAGATCCTGAAGTGACTCACATCTGGTCACTTCCCAGAAAAGGCCTCCATAGGTGTCTTCATTCCCAGTATACGGTGTGGGCTTCTGTTCTGCAAGTATACTGTTGTATTGCATTCCTCAGCCCACAAATGAAGTGGTAGGCTTTGGTCATGCAACAGCGCTCGAGCTGCCCCCACAATCGATCTGTTCTTCCTTTCGGCCACCCCATTCTGTTGTGGGTTATGGGTTGTCGTCAACTCCCGTTTAATTCCTTCTGCAGCGTAGAAGTCCTTAAATTGTTGGGAGACATACTCTCCACCATTTTCACTATGCAAGGCTCTTATTTTCTTTCCAGATTCTTTCTCTACCAAGGTTTTAAACTCACAAAACCTTAAGAAGGTCTGATCCTTCTTTTGCATAAAGTAGATCCAACATCTATGAGAAAAATCATCAATAAAAATAACATAGTACCTTTGTTTAGAGGTGGAGGCTGTAGAGAATGGTCCACAAAAATCTGTGTGAACTCGCTCCAGGATTTCTCCAGCTCTATTGTCTTGATCCTGAAAGGAAGATTTAGCATACTTACCCAAGGTACAACCTTTGCATGTATCCGTCTACTCTAGTTTTCCCTTGGGAAGTACAGTAGAAATCTGTTGCATGATCTTCAAGGCTCCATGGTGCAAGTGGCCCAATCTTCTATTCCGTAGCTTGCCAAAATCTTGGCTCTGCACCAACTCTGCTTTGGAACTCAATGCAACACAATTGTCTACCTCCAGCTTGTAGAGATTCTATACCTGAATCCCTATCCTCTTGGTCTGTCCAGTGCCGATATGCCTAAGGAATACCTTTCCTTTACTAAAGACTACATCATAGCCTTTAGCTTCTAGCATAGAAATGGACACAAGATTCTTCTTTAGACCTGGTACTTACTTTACATCAGTTAGGGTGAGAGGAGCTCCATGCTCCCTCTAAAACACAATTGTACCTTCACCTGAAACAGGGTACTTTCCATCATCGCCCATCTCGATCTACATCTAGAGATCCTTCTCATCCAAGGTACTGAAAAGATTCTTGTCGCCGGTCATGTGGAACGAAGCTCCACTGTCCATGTACCAAACACATCCCACCATGGATGAAACCATGCATGCAATGAGAGGGAAATCCAACTCGAACTGTGAGGCCAATGCCTCAGCGTCTGATCCCTTCGAGGATCCCTTCTTGGATTTCTTCTGTGGACAATTTGTAGCATAATGGCCCACCTCATGACAATGAAAGCATCGCACTTTCGATTTTTCAAACTTCTTCCCACATATAACTGAGAATGAGAAAGCAATCACACATGAACACAAAAGAATGCTCTGGGGAAAGCCTCAGCTAAAAACCCCGATCTTTGTAATATCATACAAGTGGAAATATGAACAGATTACAAAAAGATTTAGCTCACAAGCTATCCAGCTCTCAGTACAGTCCCTTAATTGCTACTCACAAATTGAATAGACACAACATATGCCTTCCCTCAACCCTCCGAGCCTCCTATTTCCTTGCGCAGTTTCTTTTGGGGTCCAATGCTACCACCTGTGTGAATTGGCCTCATCACGCACTCATCAAACTCAAAAGTAATTGTGCAATCTCCAAGGAATGAATTCCTTCTGCATGCAAGAGATATCCTCAATGGAATATTCCTGCAATTGATAGTACACTGTCCCATCACCTGATCTCAACTGGGTCTCTGACTGCACTGACATGCATGAGTTATTTATGAGAGAATATTCAGTTATCTGAAGTGCAGCAATTACATGCATGCATGCATTAACTAACTGAACTCACAATCAGTTCCACAAAATGTTGGAACTAATCTAATTGGACTTAACTCAGATAACTAAGCTAACTAATTACAACTCAAAGTACAACTCATTATGATCTCCTTAATCAAGGGATAACTTCCTCAATCAATAGAGAAACTGTTGCATGTCTTCACATAGGCTTCATGTTTGATTTCCTACAACTAATTAACTCAAGATGAATTAATTAATTATTTTACAAACAGTTTCTAAGATCAAATTCGAATTTTAATTCTCAATTTTAGTTCAGGGACTAACTAAAATTGGAATGTATCCTGAAATGCTATTTATAGCAGTGTTATATTTAGCACTTCTATTTTTAGCATTTCTTGTTGCTATTTTCAACAAATTTCTCGAACCTAAACAAATGTTTGAGGGGTTTAATAAGGTTCTCCATGAGAGGTAGATAAGCCAATGGTTAGAGCCCATTGAGGGGGGAATATCTACTGATAGTTCATTGCCACAAATGAGAAAGTGATCCAATAACAAGAAATGGTATGTTGGGTCCTTCATTTTTTGGAGGATTTTGAAGGACATGATTGAAATGAAGTCATAGAGAAGAAACGGTTATATTTGCTAGATGTGACCACCAGAAATTAGGAAGCGACAAAGAAGTGAAGGATCAGTTATGTTTGGATTTGCAAAGCTGTGAAAGAAGGAAGCGTGAGCCAAATTTTAAAAATATCAAAGTTAATAAGGAAAAAGGCACCAAAACTCGTCAAAGTAGACCCAATCGAGATTGGGATCAATGAAGTTGCATGTTAGACCAAATCAAGCAAGTGAGATCTATAAAAAGGGCCAAAGATGGACAAATTAGGTAGCTGTTAGTTGTTAGTTGTTGGATGTTAGCTACTAGTTGTTACCTATAGATTGAGTTGTACTTAGTGGAAGAGTCAAAGTTTTGTTAGCTCTCCAATGTGTAATAACTTGTTAGAGTCTGAGTCTTTCATTTTTTGAAGTTTTGTTATGTATTTTTAATGAAATGTAGTCCACAGTATTAATATCTCATAGTATGCACAAGATTTAGGTGTAATGCTTTGGCCTATGAATAAAGGAGTTGTTGCGGAAAGGAATTGTGAATCGATGGCTGACGATTTCATGCCTCTTAAAAAATTTAATTATCTTTGTATGTTTATTCTACTTTGTTTGGTTATGAATGGTTAATTTGAATGTTAGCATTATTGTGTTGATCAATGGAATGTTCAGAATGCACATATAATTTAATGAAAAAAGCTTCTTCACCATTGTCCTAGATCCCTTATCTCTTATTGTTCCAGCATGCCTCGTGTGAGATGCTCCTTTTCAAAGAGGAGTGAAAATTTTGACAATAAGATAGACTATGATGACGCTTTTTGTTGGCAACCTAAGGTTGAACCCTAGATCTTTAATAGTTAAATTTTACACCATTAAATGGTTTTGTTGTTGAGACCTGTGAAAATTTCAGAAGGGATCTAGCTCATGGTGTCGAGGATTCTTAGTGAAGAGATTCACGATTGGTGGCATGAGAATGTTGATCGCTTTATGCAGCAAGCTCAACTATGACAGAATAATTTGGATTGGGTTAAGGAATATATTTTGTACGCAAATATTGCTTGTGACTAATAATAAATATTATGGTGCAAGTTCCTCGAAGAACTGCATAATTGGTTGAGGAGGCTACAAGTTAAAGCAGGAGAAGGAAATCACCTTAGGCTTAGTAGATATTGGAATATGACCGATTTGGCTGAGTTGCACCGATTAGATACTGAACTAACAAGAGCTGTTGATTTTTGGGTTAAAGCAACCTAATAAGGGTACATTATCGAGTTTGCAATTAAGAAACATTAATCTTTTTGTAAGGCTAGAGCAATATTTAAATACTAGTTGCGAGGAAGGTTGTTGAAGGAAATTTCATTGTGGATCAAGATCTTGTTGGTCGAATAAAACCTGTTGTTGTTCCAAGAAACCAAGATGGTTGCTTAAAACCCTCGGTGTTGTGGGTCATATCTAGGGGGAGGAATGTTGCGTAGTTGCGGAAGATGAGGGGTTGTTGTGATGGATCAAGAGGAGTTGCAGAAAGCTCAAGAATTTAGGGTGATACAGAGGGCACATATATATGATGAGTGGAGGGAGAGAAATTTGCAAGAAATTAGGGTTAGAAGAAGACAATTGCAGAGGATAGGGGAAGTGGTGACAAGTCCAACGTTGCAGAGAGAAGGAATGGATAGTCCATATTTGTGAGGGAAAGAAGAAAGTGAAGGATCATCTTCTGGCGCAATAAGAGGCGCCAATGGAAGTGTTATAGGAAGTGTGAATGGAAAGGTGTACCCCACCCGATTCAAGAGGATTTCATACACCCAAGCTAGTTAAACAGATGAATATGATGAGTGATGAGCATACTCTAACATATGATGACATGCATTTTGTAATGAGGAGTTTATTATTTGAGGATGACTCGAACCCTGTAAGTAATAGTCTACAAGATGGTGGCATGAATAATCCTCTCCATAACCTTCCCTTGATATTGTATCAAGATCCTGGTAATTTATTTTCTAAATTGTGTAAGACTTTAAAATTTCAACAAGTTTACTTTAGATACGCAATAGGCAGCTCTAGTGGAGAAAGTAGTTCTAGTAGTAGTTTTTAGTCAGGATCAGGTAGTTATTCTTAGACAGGTTCCCAAGGAATTTTTATAGTTTAGCCAGGGCAAACAACTATGGCCGAAAATATCACAGTATCACTTACCCATTATCTAGATTTTTTAGGATAGGGTGGTGAAGATGTTGAGCAACATTGGTACCTATGTGAAGAAGTTTGGAGGGAAATATAGACTCTTGATGCCACTAAGATCATTGAGTTTCAGACGACCTTGTGGGATCACACTCTACGATGGTTCATCAAATGGTTTGAATTGAATCCAAACCTCACCATGGACCAAGTTAAACAAGATTTTCTTCAATAATTTAAACTCTCTCAGTCAAATCGGCAAGGTTTAGCAGAGTTGTTGGATATTAGGCAAAGAGAAGGAGAACTTGCTTGGAAATGCATGCAACGATTTAAAGACGTCATCAATCAACCATCATCATCAAAGTGATTTATTTATTAAGGATTTTTTTATTTTCACAACAAAATATTGACACTTTCCATGATGCTTTGGAGTAGGCAATGCAAATTGAGGCAATGGTTGGATATCCATAGGACTATCAACGAGGAAATACTTCTACTGACCCTATTATTATGGGACTCCAAAATCAAATTGTTACTTTGACAGAGAGATTGAAGGATCTTACGCCTGTCTGACCGATGAGGCCTCATGTTTGGTGTACCAATTTTTAATTTGAAGGACATCATGCCATAAAATGTTAATGGTTGAGGGGCATGGGACCGACTACTATGCCTATGGGAACCCTACATCACCGCATAGTGTTGTGGTTGTGAATATTTATTCAACCATGCCATTTCAAGGGAACACTTAGTACTAGACATTTCCTACCCACCAAGGTATGTCCATGAATGAGTATTGTGAAATTTTAAGATCTTATGATCATTTGCCACGTTTATTTCCTATTTTGAAGAAGTATTCAAATGTGCCAAAAAATATATTTACAAATTTTGTGGATCTCCTATGCACCACACAAACCAATATAGATATTTAGATTCTCTGGTCGATCATCTTGGTCGTACAACATTTAGAGTTAATGAAACACCTCAGGGTTGAGGAGTGGGTGGTCCAACAGGAGGGAGGACTGGAGGACGAGGTCCGATCAGATGTTATAACTATGATCAATAGGGTCATGTTGCAAGAGATTGTCTAATGTTAAGGAGGCCTCATTGTTCGCACTACAGGGTAAATACCCACACCAGTAAATATTGTCCATAACTCATTTCTAGGTGGGAGGAGCGCAACCGGGTAAAAAGGAAAAATTTGATCAATGCAAAACCACGATAACCAGAGACATATCTTCAACCTAACAAAAATATTGTTCCCCGAGGAGGAAAAAGGACTAGTGTTGATATTGGAACTCTTAAGCAACCTATTGTTATAAGACCACTGTCACTAAGAATGTCTTATGACTCAATCAACAGAAGGAATACTATAAGGATGCAACTGAAATATTCAGACAATTGGTTTCCTCTCACAACCATCAGGAAAATCAGTAGGAACGTGGGAAGACCAAGAGTCTCAGTTTTTCATAAGAAACATCTCAAACTATTCTAGAGTGGCTCCACTTATTTTTGTATATTATGAATGATGAGCAGCTGACTGTCCAGTTGCGCAAAAAAATGAAGGAAATTGTGCAAGACGACCCATTCTTTGAGAAGAGTATTTTTGTTAATCTACGTGAAAGACATTCTATAAGAGTTCAGAGAAATAAGAAGAGAATGGGAAGGGAATTTTGAGTGGATGCCTAGATTGCATGATACCAGATTAAATATTTTATGCTAGATCTTGGGTCAGATATGAATATTTTTCCAAGGAAAACTTTGGAAGCATTGGAAAGACAAAAGCTAGTTTTTTCTCCAATCCAACTACGAATGGAAAACCAGTATTGCATCTTTCCTATTGGTTGACTACAGGACATTGAAGTTGATATTGTAGGTGTTAAAACATATGCAGACTTCAAGGCGATATACATTATGGGTTATAAAGATCTGTATCCAACCTTGTGGGGAATTGATTGGGCATTTGAGAACTATGCAATTATTGAATTAAAGAGGGAAACACTGAATTTTGAAGTAGATGGAGTTAAGGTCATTTAACCTTTAGACCCTTACCAAGGTCTGGGATTTATAGAGCTTGTGGATGATGTGGAGCAGCTATATCAACTCACTACTGGGAAGAGGGAAGACTACATCAATCCAAAACATGTCAGTTCTATTAGCCAGTAAAGCATTCAAAGTACCAAAGTTGGCTCCAATGTTGGAAAGGATGATTGGCAGTAGGGAGATCATGAGCTCCATTCTCAACATTGTGTAACTGTTTAATGTGTTTGATGGATTAGTACTGAGGTATGAGAATATACCACTTTTAATGGTACTAAGTCTATTGTAAATTTACTTAAATAAGTTTATTCCAAAATTGAAGAAAGTCAAAAGGTCCCTGTAATGAATGTTTCTTTGCAAGTGACACCTACCAGATGGTGGGGAGCCCCTTGTGACCACCTCCATGATTGTGAAATTGTTAAGGTTGTATGTCTCAGACATGTTGCGTTAAATCAAGAATTGCAGGGTACCTTCGTCGAACTCCTCCAAGCACTTCCATACCCCTCCGTGCAGTATGGGGAGAAGATTTATCAGGGGATTGCCGCATCATCATTAGTATGAGAATCCCTCAAGAAAGTTATGGATGACTCCCAGAAAGTTTTTAGTCAAGTTTCAAATTGTAGTGGTGTGTTTACGAAGAAGAATCAAGTAGTGTATCTGCTCCGCGAGACTGTAGCTAAATTATTTTTTTAAGCAATGTAGACTCCTGAATTGGATCAGCAGAAGAGTCTCCTTAGGTAAGTAGATACTTTGGACACCCAGATTCACCAGATTAAGGTAGCATCACAGGCTGCCAAGCATGTCTTAAGGGACCTCTAACCTATCACACATAATCACTTTGTCACTTGGCATGCCTTAAATGCTTCAACGAATGGTCAACTTCAAGAAGTTGTTCAATCCCAACCCATTGAGCCTACTACAGAGGCTGTTGAGCAATTTGTCAAAAACATCGCTATTAGTTTGGATAGTTGGAAGGTCGTTGTTCATGCATAGACCAGTTTCAAGGTGAATGTGTTGCGCGACGTGCCAAAGTTGGGTCCTTCTTTTGAAGGAGAATCAATAACGTAGACAGATGAAGCCGTGAGTGAAGAAATGCAAACAAAGGCAGGATTAGATGCTCCAGTGGAAAATTGACTTGAGGGCGAGTCAATAGTTTATGGTCGGGGCCTATTGGGTCATTCATTTTTTGGAGGATTTTCAAGAACATGATTGGAAAGTAGTCACATAGAAGAAACAATTAGATTTTATGGGAGTGACCACCAGAAATTAGGAAGTGACAAAGAAGTGAAGGATCAGTTATGTTGGGATTTGCAAAGCCGCGAAAGAAGGAAGTGCGAGCTAGATTTTGAAAATATCAAAGTTGATAAGGACAAAAGCACCAGAACTCGTCAAAGTGGACCTGATTGAGATTGGGATCAAGATAGATACATCTTAGACCAGATCAAGCAAGTGAGATCTATAAAAAGGGCCAAAGATGGACAAATTGGGTTGTTGTTAGTTTTTAGTTGTTGGATGCTGGTTGCTAGTTGTTAGTTGTAGATTGAGTTGTAGTTAGCGAAAGAGTCAAAGTTTTGTTAGCTATTCGTTGTGTAATAGTTCATTAGAGTCTAAGTCTTTCGTTTTCTGAATTTTTGTTATGTATTTGTAATGAAATGCACTCACAATATTAATATCTTGCAGTATATGTGAGCTTCAAGCGTAATGTTTCAACTTATGAATAGAGGAGTTGTTGAGGGAAATAATTGTGAATCGGTCGTTAATGATTGCATGCCCCTTTAAAATTTTATTTATCTTTGCATATTTATTCTACTGTGTTTGGCTATGAATGTTTAATCTGAATGTGAGCTCTGTTGTGTTGATTAATGGAATGTTCATAATGCATTTATAATTTAATGAATAAAGCTTCTTCACCATTGTCCTAGATCCCTTGTCTTTTGTTGTTCCAACACGCCTCGGGTGAGACACTCCTCTTCCCCAAAGAGGGGTGAAAATGCCAACGATAAGCTAGACTACGACAACACTTCTTGTTGGCAACATAAGGTTGAACCTTGGGTCTTTAATCGTTAAATTTTATGCCAACATGGTCAAACTGAGAGGAGATACGTGTCAACCCTCCATGTTTGTTGTTCCGGGTAAAGAGCCCATTGGTGGTTTTCATGTCCACCATGTATGTTTCCTCGATGAAATTTTGTATATCCTCTGATTCAGGCTCTAGGTTCCTTCTTCCTCCTTTTTTTCACTCAAGGTTGTGATCATGTTGAAGTCTCCCCCCTATTCTCCATTTTTTTATATCCACATTTGATTGGAGGGAGTGGAGATGCCTGAGCATCTCTTGTTTCTTGACGGGTGATCCGGATTTAAATAGGAACGCAACAAATTACAGATATAACCATCAATACAAAGATGCAGTAGAAATAACACTTCATTTCATTAATATCAAATACTGAAATATGCTTACAAACATAATGGAAATAAGACTATCTCGGACGATGATAGCTTATCTCTAAGAAGAGATGTGGTGGCTACATGCCTCTGAACTACGTTACAAGAAGCTCAAGGGCCTTTTTATTATTGAACAATAAGAGAAAACCCTAAACAACCAAAACCCTAACTCGAGGAGATGTAACACCAAGAGTTTATGGGCCCCGTTGGGGTGAGTTGGACAGGCAACTTCCCGAGGTACCGACTTGGCCATATTATCTCTATTTGATGCGCACGATAACCCGTTGGAAATATCTGCCCGAGAACTATGACAGAAAAGATGATATTAGACATAAAATTGTTGGCAATAGATTGCCAAAAAAACATTGTTTAGGGCCTCAAAACGGCTCCAAAAGTTTAGGACCTGAAAAACTGCTAAAAATAGTAAATTGTGCTACAATTAAGGAAACTAAAAAAATGAAAGAAACAATGGTGGGGGTCCAAGTGGAATTGATGGGTCGCCACCAATATCCATCTGGATCATTCCTCCCCCCTTAGGAAGCAATGGTCCTCATTGCGTTGAGTTCCTCCATGAGATGAGGAAACTTTTGCTGAACTTGGTCCCTAGTGAGCCACTTGCCCT
>APFE030619344.1:89792-102230 GCA_000404065.3 Pinus taeda
CCATCCTTCTTCTGTACCAACACGATCGGGCTCCCACAGGGTGATGAACTCAGATGGATGTGACCTTTCTGCAGCAACTCTTGAATCTACCTCTTGATTCCGTCATTCTCTAGAATGGAGCATCGATAGATTAATCCATTGGGTAGCGACACACCTGGGGTCAGATTGATGGAGTGCTTGACCTGACAATGCATAGGCACCCCTGTGGGGGTGATGAAGATGTCCTCATACTCCTCCATGACCTTGTCCATCTGTTGTTGCCATGCGGAGGGTCCCTGTTTGGAGATCGTGGCCATCGTCTTCTTCTTTCCCTAAGGGCGTATCATCAGGAAAACAAATTTCTCGGTTTTGTAAATGAGCTTACTGCATTGTTTTGTAGTAACCAAAGAGATTGCAGTAGGCGATGCTACCTCAAGTATCCTATACAACTTATTTACCAAAGTAATAATAACAACACGAGGCCTTGACTCATACACAACATGTCGCTTCCATAAGTATGGTTGACCTAATAATACATCACAAACATCAAGGGGAGCAATGTCACATAATACCTCATCTGTGAAGGGCTTGATGTTGTATGGAAGGCGACACTGCTGGCTCACGTGAAGATCTTGTCCTTGGAGAATCCACTCAATGGTGTACGGTTGTGGATGTGCTATGGTCGGTAAGCCCAACTGCTTCACGATCTCTACAAAAATGAGGTTCTTTTCTCTCTCGTTGTCGACAATGAATTGTAACAGGGAACCCTTTACCCACATCCGGGAGTGGAAGAGGTGCTCCTCCCTCCTTTGGATCTTTGGGTTCCTCCTTCTGGATCTTCGTGGTGGAAACGGTGGCGTTGAGCTCTGCATCAATAATATGTGTCCATTTTTTATTCCCCTTGTCGGTTTCTGACTCAGAGTCGTAACATGCATCTGATTCCAAAGCCTTTAGCTCAGTCGCCAGTGATTGCTTGCTCGACACTCACTTGTGTTGTGAGTGGAGCTCTTATGGAACTCACACCACTTTCCCATGTCCTTCTTTGGCTTCGCGACATTGTTCTTTTCTTGTGGTTTTGGCGGGTTGCCTGGGCCGCCCTGCCTTGGCTTTGTCCTTTGTTCTGTGGTTTGGGGGCACCTTTTCCTTGCTTCGGATTTGCAGATCCAAAGTCTCGCTTCCTCTATTTAAACTTTTGCTCGATCTTGACCACATATCAGTATGATGTGCCGAGCGAGGATATGTCCAGGAATTCCATCTCACCCTGGATGTACCTGTGCAGGCAACTAAGGTACTTGAGAACCAAATGCTTCTCAGAATCCTTGATACCGAACTTCGTGCAAAGGGTGTGAAAAACATTGGTAAACTCTGGCACATCTTGGTCCCTTCCTTGTTGCAGCGTTGTCCACTTTATGTATTTATCCTCATAACTCCTAACAAGGTAGTATTGTTCTTTGATGGCATCCTGGAACGAGTTCCAAGTGGGTGCGGATGAAAATAGAAAACAGTGAGTTCGTAATTTCATCCTTCTGCTCACAGTAGGTTTCCCACCAGTCCTTGACGTGGGGGACTGCTTTGAGAAGTGCAAAGGTGGTCTTTTCCTAGCTGGCAAAATCATGACGGAAAAATATCCTTCTAGCATATTTAACCATTTATCTACAGTGTCTGCATCTATCTGACCCTCAAATATGGGAATGTTAAAGTTAACTTGTACCTTAAACGGTGTGGCGCTTCCAGAGTAGCTGTCGGAAGTAGATGTGTCGCCCCTGGGTAGCCGTTAAAGGATTTGGGCAAAGTTTTCCATCATCACGTTCCTTTGTCACTCGAGGGATTCCTCGAGCAAGATTTTGATAGTATCTCCTACCCCCTCATCTTTCTTTTCATCTGCCATGGGAAGCCGTCGGAATTTGCGAGGCTGGTCTTGCAAAGGTTCGGCCAGTTCAAGCCCTAACTCCTTATATCTCGTCCTCGTTGGGGACATGCAAAGAAAAACAGAGAAAGAGCAGACTACTCTGATACCACTGATCTAGATTTAAACATGAACGAAACAAATTATAGATATAACCATAAATACAAAGAAGCAATAGAAATAACAATTCATTTCATTAATATCAAATATTGAAATATGCTTACAAACAGAATGGAAATAAGACTAGCTCGGGCGATGGTAGCTTATCTATGAGAAGAGATGTGGCAGCTACATGCCTCTGAATCACGTTACAATGAGGCTCAAGGGCCTTTTTATTATTAAAAAATAAGAGAAAACCCTAAACAACCAAAACCCTAACCCGAGGAGATGTAACACTAAGAGTTTATGGGCCTCGTTGAGCTGAGTTGGACATCTAACTTCCCGGGGTCACGACTTGGTCATATTATCTCCATTTGACGCGCATGATAATTCATTAGAAAGATCTCTTCGAGAACTATGACGGAAAAGATGATTTTAGATAGAAAATCATTGGCGGCAGATTGCCAAAAAAACGTCATTTCGGGCCTCAAAATGGCTCCGGAAGTTTAGGACCCAAATAAATTGCTAAAAACAGTAAATTGTGCTACAATTAAGGAAACTAAAAAACTAAAAGAAACATTGGTGGGGGTCCAAGTGGAATTGGAAGTGGCCACCAATATCCATATGGATCAACGAGGGTCTAAGTCCCATACACATTGGAGAGATAACCATGTAGGTTCGTTCCCATCAAGTGAAAATAAACCTAAATAATAGATTTTTCCTAACACAAGCTTACTATGTTGATCTAAACAGGGTCCCAGGAAATTCCTTGGCCTCTCGATGCTCCTTCAACATCTACTGTTATAGTTGTTGTTTTTTTCCATAATCTAGAGATTATAGATTCAAAACTTGTGTTAGAGCACTTGGTTTCTTGAATAAGAAAAATTGTTGGAAGATCTTACTAGAACTTCTAACGAAGATTATGTTGTTTAGAGGAGCTATTCAAACCCCTTATGTTCCAGGAGATTACCTTCATGAGGATCTTTGAGATCTTCTTTTACTGTCCATAATCTACCAACTTCCTTCCCAGGGTGTCTATCCACTGGAGAGTTGATTTTCTACCTCTTTTCTTGAATTCTTTGATGATTTTTTCCCTTCTTTAGTGATGGTGTTCTAAACACCAAGTTTCTTTGAGGCTTTAGCTTTTTGAAGTGGTACAACTAAAAGATTGATATGCTTAGGGAAATTGTGTCCAATTCATTGTGTCGATATGTGTCGTCTATGACTATTAGATCTAACCCTTTTATGTTGGTAAACTCATCCTCCTTTTTCATGAGGGTATCCTCTGATTATTGTTGGTCTGGATGTGTTGTAGTATCAACTGGGGTGGATTTGGCCTTGCAGTGCCTATGCTCTTCCATAGTTTGTTTGCTAGGCTCGTCTGAAGTGGCTTCTGATGTTCACCTGTTATGGATTGGTTGGTTCTTCTGAGAGGTCCCCTAACACCTCAAAAATGTTTCCTGATGTCTGTCTCTTAGGAGTAGCTAGGGTTGTAGTCTTTGGGTTGTGGCACTTCCTAGAGGGGATTTTTGTGAATCCATCTCCATTTGTTGTTTTTGAGTCTTTTAGATCCTTCTTGGGTTCATTAAGGGGGAAATCATGGAACAAATGTCCATGCTTCTGAAATTTTCTACAATGAAATGGGACATTGTCGTAATCCAAGGTTTGAAACCAATCCCTATCTTCAGATTCCAGAGCTATAGCTTTAAGGAGGGTGCTTGATATGTTCATGTAGACATAGATCCTAGCATATGAGGTGTAGAATCCTTTCTTGGTTTGTTTTAACAGACATAATAATTTTCCAAGCTTGTTGCGAATGTCTTGTAGGGTTTTTGGGTCTCAGTACTCGTATGGAAAGGAGTACATGAAAAACTAGACAGGGACCCAAGAGAAATATTCCTTGTATGGGTTGACGCATTCCACCCATTGGTGCATGTACAACCTAACATAGTTGAATAAGTACGGTTCTCTTTCCATGACAACCTTCTAGTCTTCTAGATTGGAGAAGATCAACATGAAGAAACCTTTGGAGCCTAATTTGAATTCATAGTAAGCTTTGGGTTTTGCAATGTTGTGCAATCCATGACAACCTTCTAGTCTTCTAGATTGGAGAAGATCAACATGAAGAAACCTTTGGAGCCTAATTTGACTTCATATTAAGCTTTCTGAGAGGTCCCCTAACACCTCAAAAATGTTTCCTGTTGTCTATCTCTTAGGAGTAGCTAGGGTTGTAGTCTTTGGGTTGTGGCACTTCCTAGAGGGGATTTTTGTGAATCCATCTCCATTTGTTGTTTTTGAGTCTTTTAGATCCTTCTTGGGTTCATTAAGGGGGAAATCATGGAACAAATGTCCATGCTTGTGAAATTTTCTATAATGAAATGCGACATTATCGTAATCCAAGGTTTGAAACCAATCCCTATCTTCATATTCCAGAGTTATAACTTTAAGGAGGATGCCTGATATGTTCATGTAGACATAGACCCTAGCATATGAGGTGTAGAATCCTTTCTTGGTTTGTTTTAACAGACATACAAATTCCCAATCTTGTTGCCAATGTCTTGTAGGGTTTTTGGGTCCCAGTACTCGTATGGCAAGGAGTACATGAAAATCCAGACAGGGACCCAAGAGAAATATTCCTTGTATGGGTTGACACATTCCACCCATTGGTGCATGTACAACCTAACATAGTTGAAGAAGTATGGTTCTCTTTCCATGACAACCTTCTAGTCTTCTAGATTGGAGAAGATCAACATGAAGAAACCTTTGGATCCTAATTTGACTTCATAGTAAGCTTTGGGTTTCCAATGTTGTGCAATCCAATTGAGAAGAGCTTGTTTTGTCAGCCAGATTCAAATAACTTGCATATTAGGACATAATTCTTCATGGATTGGATGTTGCCATTCAATTTGGTGACGGGGGTGTGAATCCTCGAGATTTTAACAGATTTGGTATTCTTCTGAGCAAAGGATGGGTTCGGTTCCTAGCCTATGGTTTCTGCCGAGGCAGATGAGATGGCATCAACAATCTTGGATTTGTTGGAGACAAGGTTTGCAGAAGTGGTTTAGTTTGTCTATTGGTTGGAGGGGCTTGGAGTCCCTACCCTCAAGGATGTCATTCCACAGGGCGCACTCATGCATGAATATCATAGGGGTTAAGGGTAAGGGAAGGGAGATTGGGATGGATGCATAGAGCGATAGGCATGATCCTATGCACGGTAGGTGATCCAGACTTAAACAAGAGCGCAATAAAATACAGAGATAACCATATACACAAAGATGCAGCGGAAATAATACTTCATTTCATTAATGGAAAATACTGAAATATGCTTACAATCGGAAATAGAAATAAACCAGCTAGGGCGATGGTAGCTTATCTCTGAGAAGAGATGTGTGGCTACATGCCTCTGACTGTGTTACAATGAGGCTCGAAGGCCTATTTATTGTTGAGAAACAATGGAAAAACCCTTCACATTCCAAAACCTAACCCTGGAAGATGAAACGCCAAATTGTGGGTCCCGTTTTTGGGTAAGTTGGTACATCAACTTCTCGGGGTCGCGAATTGGTCGTCTTATCTCCGTTTGACGTGCATGATAGCCCATTGAAAAGATCTCTCCAAGGATTAAGACGGAAAATATGTCTTTTAGACAAAAAAATCGCTGGCGGTAGATTTCCCAAAAAATGTCATTTAGGGCCTCAAAACGGCTCCGGAAGTTTAGGACCCGAAAAACTGCTAAAAATAGTAAACTGTGCTATAATTAAGGAAACTGAAAGAAGCACTAGAGGGGATCCACGTGGAATTAGCGGGTGGCCACCAATATCCACTTGTATCAGTAGGCTATAGAGCAAGTGTCACAAAAAGGCGTAAACCAATATAACATAAATTATTTTATTTAGAAAAATGTCAAAAATTTATAAAAACTATACATGATCCCTATAAAAATATCACTAAACATTTTATGTTGGCATTTTAGAAATTAGTATTACTTTAATATAAGTATTTTAAGATTAGGGGCTAAATTTCATATATGGATTAATTTTCGGTATTTTTTTTCCAAAAACCAACTTGCAAATTTTCATTTTATTCCCCCAAATTTATAACATAAAAAAGTATTTTACTCAAAAAAAGGCTAAAAAATTATAAAAACTATATGAAATTCTTAGACATTTTAATATTTTCAAGAAAAATATCACTAAACATTTTATGGTTGCCTTTCTAAAAATGAGTAAGTTTTGCAAATTTCTACATTTTAAGATAAGTATGGAATTTAGGATTAGGGGGCTAAATTTCACCATGGATTAATTTTCCATATTTTCTTTAAAAACGAATTTGCCAATCTCCATTTTATTCAACCAAATTTTATAGCATACAAGTATTTTACTTAAGAAAAATCAACATTTTATAAAAACCATACAAAATAGTTAGGAATTTTAATATTATAAATAAAGAAATCATGGAACATTTTATGGTTAGCATCTTATAAATTAGTAAGATTTGCAAGGGTTTCTATAATTTCATAAGTTTAATATTAAAAAATAAATAAATCATCAAACATTTTATGGTTGGCATTCTATAAATTAGTAAGATTTGTAAGATTTTATATAATTTCATAAGTTTGGACTTTAAAATTAGTGGGTTAAATTTCACTTATGTATTAAGTTTCCATGTTATTCAATTTTGCTTTGACTATGTATTAGTTTGTTTTTGACCAAAAATTTGTGCCACTTATCCATAGTTTAACCTTGGAATTCAATTTTTGTTATTTTATTATTATTATTCAAATTTATTTATTTGTAAGGTGATTGGTTGACGTCTTATTATGGACTCTTTAGTAACTTCCATTTGCTTTCTATTAATTGTTCTATTCTTTCTAATAATAATGTATTTTTTTAATAGCAATGTTTTTATACTTTTTTCTTTTAATATAATCATTTCTTGTCTGATTTCTATTAATCGTTCTTTTCTTTCTGATAATAATGTTTTTTTCTAATAACAATGTTTTTTACTTTTTCCCTTTAATATATTTTATTAATCATGAATTTTTTTTATTGTTTAATTATTTAATTGTTGCTTACCTTTTTTTCATAAAATTATGTTATCATTTACCAATAGATTATTAGCTATTTTTGTGGTTCTTAAATCATGCACTTAATATAATTAAGTTATATGATCACATTCACCCCATAAGGGTTCTCTACTTTAGTTACGTACATAACTGCATATGACACTTGTTAATTTTAAATTTATCTTCTTCTTTCTTTCTTTTTTCCAAAAACCAATTTGCAATTTTCCATTTTTTTCAAACAAATTTTATAACATAAAAGTATTTTACTCCCAAAAATTTATAAAATTACATAAAATCCGTAGGAATTTTAATATTTTTAGAAAGATATCACTAAACATTTTATGGTTGGCATTTTAAAAATTAATAAGATTTGTGAAGGTTTTTAGACTTTAAGATAAGTATGGACGGACTTTAAAATTAGAGGGCTAGATTTCACCTATAGATTAATTTTCCATGTTTTTTCCAAAAAAACAATTTGCCAATTTCCATTTTATTCACCCAAATTTTATAAAATGAAAATATTTTATTAAAAAAGACAATTTTTTTACAAAACTATGCAAAATTTATAGGAAATTTAATATTTTATAGAAAAATTAACAAACATTTTATGCTTGGCATTGTAAAAATTAGTAAGATTTCCCATAGTTTCTACACTTTGAGATAAGTATAGACTTTAAGATTAAGGTGCTAACTTTCACATATGGATTTAATTTTTTATTTGTGCGAATTTCTATTTTATTTATTCATTTTATAAAAATAAAAATATTTATTAAAAAAAGAGACCCAAACTTTTATTAGAAATCAGATAACTTTTTCAAAAAATTTAATATTTTTAGAAAAATGTCACCAAATATTTTATGACTAAAATATCAAAACTTAATAAAATCTTACCAAAATTTTACACTTTAAAATCATCATAAATCATTAAAACTTTTCCTAAATACCATGTTTAATCATTCCACTTAAAAAAAAAACATAATAACTAACCAATATAAGCTCTCAATTCCTTATCACCAGCCACACCTCCAATCTTCTTGAGTTATTAAGCTAACTCAACTACAACGATCTTGGAACGCTTCTTTCTCTGCTCCTTGATCACAGAAACAAAATTTTGAAAGAATGACAATTAAACTCTCTTTTCTTGAGATAGGATAGACCATATTAATCTTAATAGACGTTAATCATCATCATTTTTAATAATTTTATATTAACATCAAATTTTTAAAAAATATACTAAATATATATATATATATATATAAATATAACTTAAATTTTATAAATTATGAATCTCAATAAATTTACCTTATTTCACATTCTTTCCTTCCATCACATTCACATTTTATTTATAACATACATTTCTCCTTAGTTCCGCCTAAATAGAGGATAACTATTGGCTTCTTCCCGGCTTCATTTTATCCATAAATACAAAATTGTCGGCTGGAACGCATGACCACTGCTGGCAATTTTTTACCAAAGTCTTAATTTGTGGCTAAAAAATTGGATAACTATCATCTTCTTTTCGTGTTGTAAGTTAACGAAGAAATAGGGAGACACAAATAGTCCTAACTACTTTCTTCACCCATGACTCATTACTTTTACTTTTTCCTTACAATTTACGTGTACATTTTATCAAAAAATAAAAAAGTCAAATCAAATATTGATAAGGTGACAAGCATATGCACCCTGGTTGATAATGTCCCTATCCACTTTCTAGAAAGTGGTAAAATCAATTATATTTTATTTTATTTATCAATTGACAATGTAAAGGGAGGAAAATTAATATTAGTAATTATTTGTAAATGTACGTTAATTCATTATGAGGAAAAAAATCATGTCATTTAAGTTGACTAGTTGGTGATGAATGTATATTGATTTATTATCAAGAAGAAATCATATAATTTAAATGGATTAGTTGGTGGTGTATAATGAGAGATTTTATACTATTAATTAATTTGTTTCTTTATTTCTTTATATTTAAGGGAAAATATTTTTTAACCATTTATTATATATTATATAGTTTATTATGAGGGAGAAAGTGTATAATTTAAATTGATTAGTTGGTGTATATAATGTGAGAGATTTTATATTATTAATTTGTTAATTTGTTTCTTTTATATTTAAGGAAATTGATTTATTAGCGGATTTATTAATCTATTTTAAAATAAGAACCACTTTCATCATAAAATAATATTTATCAAAAACTTTATTTTTCTTTGTAATCATTACCAAAAATATAGAATAATTCTTGAGCTATTTACTCTATCTTATTTTAAAATTTAAAAAAAAACACTTCAATCATCATAAATAATATTCACAAATAATCTATTTTCTTGTAATTATTACAAAAAAAATAATAATTAATTCTTTGAGCCATTTATTTTATCTTATTTAAAAAAAAAGACTTTCATCATAAATAATATTCATAACAAATTTACTTCCTTTGTAATCCTTACTAAAATCTTATTTTGTCTTGAAGATGAACCACACTCGTCAGTTTGAAACTCGTCGATCAAATAATCTCTATGTAATTTTTTTTCCGAATAATCTCTATATAATTTTTTTCGAAAATTCCAATGAATTAACAAGTTATGGATCACAGAAGCTTGAATTCGAATTCTCAAAATGTTATGGGATGATATTATTCATATTTTATCTAATTTTAAGGTCTTAAGGTTAAGCCATACACCAGTGAGAACCCCTTGTTTGTGGGACAAGGGATCCACATGAACGTAATGATTTGACTACTAAGTCTACATACTCTACCCCCTCTAGTTTCTGAACCTATGAACATCTTAGGAGAAAACACATGCTCTTAACCGTTAAGCTCATTCGAGTTGTATATTAAAATTGTTAAAAATGAAAAGCACTTTTAGGATTGTCCAATTTTAATTTACATCCATTCTAAATTTCAAAATATTTGTCACACTATCAATCTTCATTTGAAATTTCAAAATATTTGTCACACTACCAATCTTCATTTGAAATTTCAAAATATTTGGCACACAACCAACTTTCTTGACTTGTTAAATTAGGATAACTATGGCCATTTGAAACACTTCTTTCGTCTTTTCAAACATAAAAATAAAGTGTTAAAAAATTCAATTAATCTCTTACCTTTTTAATAGAAAATATTAAATAACTAAATTTATATATATAAAAAATTAATTGATATTTAATTATTTTAAAATACATTTTATTATATTATTACTTTTTAAATTTACAAAATTATTTCATTTTTATATTTTATTCCAACTTCTCATTTCAAAATTTAATTAAATTTAATTATAATACGAAAAGATCCATCTATGCAAATCTTTTAAATCATTTTCAAATCGAACCCTGAAAAGACCTCCACCTCCGTAAGTCATTAAGTAAAACCAAAAAATGCAAAGCTTTGGTGGGTGCTCTTTCATTTATGGACCATTTTAATTTAGTTATGATGGAGACTTTAGGTAGATTTAGATTTTGTTTCGAATATTTGTTTTAAGTTTATTTGTGAGGGAAGATTATAGGGATTTTATTTATTTTTTGATTTCAGATTTTTGTGATCTATAATGATTTTGAAAATGTTTTTTGTGACACCATTATTTGTTAACCAACATTTAAAATTGTTTAACATGGTTTATTTTCGTGACAAAATTGGAATATTTAATGAAATTTTGGTTTATCCTCATGACAAAGTTGGAATATTTGATGAAGTTCAGTTAAAATATTTGATGAAGTTTTAAATATAAGTATGGAATTTTTATTTATAAATCATAAGTAAGTAAAAATTTATATTGAGAGGGTTATTTCTTTATTATGTTATTTTTTTTTATAAATTAAAAATGTAATTTTTTTAACAATTATATATTTTCAAAATATTTTTAAGAATGGTTTTGTTTTTCCTACAAAAATATTTTTATATTTTATTTTCTATCAAATTTTTTTTTACATGAATGATAGTTTAGATATAATAATAAATTTTGAAATTATTACAATAAAATTTATCATGCTATTTGATATAATTAAACTTGGTAAAAAAGATACTCATCATTTCTCTTAACTATTTAAAGTAAATCCAAACAAATAAGTTGCTAATAAAAATTAAAATTCTAAATGTTATTTTTAAAATAACAAAAAAACACAAACTTTGTTTTTTCATAAAATATTAGCTAAAACAAAAATATGATTAATAATATTTTAGATAAATTTAATATTTTGATAAGAGGATGCCAACTAGAAATCTATCCACTTACTTCATACATGTAAAAATAGCTCTAAGATAAATCCAAACAAATACGCGGTTAATAAAAGTTTTAAAATTCACAATTTTATTTTTAAATAAACAAAAAAAGAGCACCTACTTTGTTTTTCATAAAATGTTACTCGAAAATAAGATAAGTAATATTCTAGATAAGTTTAATATTTTAATAGGGTGATGATGATGCCAAGAAATTTATCCACTTACTATATATAATAAAAGTTTTAAAATTCACAATTTTATTTTTAAATAAACAAAAAAAGAGCACCTACTTTGTTTTTCATAAAATGTTACTCGAAAATAAGATAAGTAATATTCTAGATAAGTTTAATATTTTAATAGGGTGATGATGTCACGAAATTTATCCATTTACTTCATATATATAATCGGTACAATCATATTAAAAATATTAATGTGGTTGATATAGCTGAAAGTTTCATAAATATAACAAAAAAAACTATTGCAACAGGAAGAATGCCTTACCAATGTACACATTTACCTGATTAACCATGTATAAAAAAATTATGGGACAACTTTAGAATTGTAATAATCTCAAATCCCTAGGACATTGGTAGGCTGAAGCAGTGGCAAGAATATAATTTAACTTGAGAAAAAAAGGAATTAAACATCATATTGTAAAATGGACCATTTTGCTAAATAAAATTTGCTTATATATTAATTTTCCTATCTAATTAGAATATGAACATATTAGAATTTTAAATTTATTAAAAGTCAATGCAACCTAACAAACTCTGTAACAAACATTAACTAAATTTAAATTAAATCCAAACAAATAGATTATTAATAAAAATTCTAAATTTTAAAATTTTATTTTAAAATAAACAGAAACACCAATTTTGTTTTTCCATCATATTATCGGAAAACAAAAACACGATTAATAACATCTTAGATAAATTTAATATTTTAAGAAAATGATGACAACAAGAAATCTACCCACTTACTTCATAAATATAAAAATAACTATAATTAATATTACAAAACTATTATTAATATTAGAAATTTTCGATTTGTTTTTAGTTCGACTTTTTGGAAGCTTTTCCAGTCTATTTTCTCCAAAATTTGGCAAGAATTTATTGAAATCACAAGCTTGATGGCTAACTCATGCACAATCCAAGCGCCCTAGGGGTT